>JAOWBP010004028.1:14973194-14990727 GCA_028571105.1 Tragopan temminckii | reverse complement strand
ATTTTCACTTGAAAAGAGACTATTTCACATTCCTTTTTTTCCCTACTAAAACATTACTGCTTATTTACAATTGGTTAAGCCCACAGACTTCCATGAGTTAACAGGGGTGCACATGCAGGGGCTAGTTTAATGCAGCCTGGAAAAAGAAGCAAATTTGGACCAACACATAACTGTCAGTAAATACTTTTGAATAATGCAGTCTGAAATCACCAATACATTCTGACTAACAGCTCTCATCAATTATTTAAACAGAGCTCAGATCACCCAGACATCGGAGACAGCTCCAGAGATTCATGCCATTAAGATGTGCCCGCATCAATAACCTTGCTCAGATGATGCAGGACATGTGAAGGACAGATGGACGTGATGCTAAACTACAGCATGATAAACAGCAGCCTGAAGTTCATGCAATGGGTGCAGTGCCTTCAATGCCTCATAATTCTGTAGTTTTAGGGAGTAGATGGGAAAACAATTCATCCAGTGTTTGCTCCAGGGAGCAGACCTGCAATGGACCTCTAAGTATTTTGTTTATGTTTTAATTCTCTTTTACAAAAGACAACAAAGTAGGAAATGCAAATGATTCCTATGAAGGTAAGTGTTTAAAGGGGATTAAAAAAAAGAACTTGAAAGCAAAAGTGTTCTCCAACCCAACAATTCAGAACTGGTCTAAGTAAAGATGCAAGCAAACACTGCAGTGACTTTGAGACACAGCCTCAGTGCATTCAGCAGCCTGTGATGAAATCCTGAGCCTGGAGAGAAGAGCTGGAATTCCCCTTGGAGGAAAGAATGCCTTACATCAGAGATCCAAAACAGCTGGAGAGCTGAGCAGGAAGTGCAGCAGAGCAGGGCTGATAGAGCTCAACAATTTTAAGCTAGTTCCTAAAGATAAATGTTGAAGGGAGGGACTGGTTCTATTTCCTTTTGGCCTTAACTCTGATTTTGGAGACTATCACTCAAGAGTCACACCTGGAACCAATCCCAAGCACACAGGCACATCCTTTCTGACAAAGAATCAGCAGGGCCATCTTTCTTTCTATACAAACCACAGCCAGGGAAAGTAAAACATGAGTGTCTCAAGCCATTCTGGGATCTGGAAGTTCCCAGCATCACCTTCTCATTGACAAGACAGGTCTCCAGGCACCTCTCCCACATGAGCTTTTCTCATGGGAGCATTTTCCACCTCTCTTTCTGAAACAGCCCCATCGTGCAGTGAGGACAAGCAAACAGCAGGGCCAGGGAGCACCATGAGGACCCCATTTCTCCAGCTGCAACGTGGATTGCATTACAAAACTTCATCAATCACAAGCTTGCTGTAACACTAGATATAATGCAATGGAAAGCACATCAACGATGGCCGGGTAGCAAAGCCCTAGGCTGTTGCACCCCTCTTCCAAACGTGTCCATCATTAAGTAATCTGTGAGTAAGAAGCGTATATTACCAAAGAAATTATGTGGAAGCTGAGGAAATGAGATGATATTTCTACTGTGACTGAGGGAAGGAGGAACTCAGTGGACTAGACATAATACCAAGATCGTTTCTTGTTTTACCCAATGACTGCTTCATGAAAACACTTGGCAGATGCATCATGCTTCCTCTTACACTTTTGGCCCCTTCAGAAATTCTTTAAGTCCTTTCCGGTGCGATGGTGTAGTTATAACAACTACTAACAGCACCACTGCTTGGAGAGCATGGGCTGGTCATCACCTGTGGCCAACTTCTGGGCACTTCTGCAGTCACAAATGGCTGTTCCATGGAGGTTATGTGATCCTAGAATTAGCTATCAGAGTCTTCAAGATAGTATATTTTGGTCCCAACATGAAATGTTAACCTTGTCTTAGGCAAATCAGAATTTTTTAATCGACCTAACCAAAACTTACTAGTGAGGATGCATAGGAATGTCCAGCAAGCAAATGTCAATAAAAGCTTCATTGAATCTAAGTGATCTGAGAAATTCTACTGTTTGATATATTTAAATATTATTGGCAGAAAGACAGTGTTGTTCATCATTGATGTTTGTTATGCAGCTGTCATCAAGATTTCTATGGTTGTATTCCGCGGAGTAAACTGACCTCCCACCTATGACCTGAGGCAGAGGCATGAAAGATCTTCAATGAAAAAATACCTTGCAATTGAACTAACTCCAAGCTTGCAAAGGGCAAAACTGATGAGTCAGAGAGTGACAGAAATCTTGCCCTCAACCAATAGCTCTACCCATGTGGCTTTGTAGAAGTTAACTGGAGCTTTCAAACATTGAATGAAAGAAGATGAGCCAACCATTCTGAGCTTCCCAAAAAGCACAGAAGCCATCTGCTGAAAAGCTAAGCATCTTGTGAACCAAATCACCCACTTCATAGAGGATTTTCTGGTGACTTTACAAATAGTACACTGATTACTGACATGCGGATGAAAAATAAGCAGCAGCAAGATTTATAAGCTTAATTTATACTCATCAGCAGGGGAAGAAAAAGTGGAAAAGTACATTCTACTGACTAAGGACCATTTTATTTCTAAAAGATGCATGCCTGAACTATCACCAGTGCTGCACTCACGTAGGTTGGGAATAACATTTTGCCAGCATATGCATCAGTCATTTTTAGCAAAAATCTGGGCTAAAATCCAAAGAAATTCTGCCTACACCTTTAACCCCACGAACCGCATGCTCTTTACCCTGAACACTTTGTGGCTTTCCTAACAGGATCTGCTCGCACTGATCATGGGATGTGCTGTAATAAGGTCTTCCTAGTTCTTGGAATTAGGTTGGAGCAGGTTTAGGAACCAGCTTTGCACTTTGCTCAGCAGGGTCTACATTAATATTTGACAACGCATATGGCATGGTAAGTTATGATACTGTATCAACACTTCTTCAGTACTCCTGTAATAAAAGGCTACTAGAGACTCCAGGAGCTCTTGCACACCCGCTTCCTTTAATTCCTTGTGATTTCCTTTAATTTTTGCTGAATTGGCCATAAATCAGAGTTCCTGTGCTGGCGTGGGATGCTTTAAAGCTATGGCCCCAAGTCTGCACCCTCCTTACTCCAGAGGCTGCATCAGGGAAGCAGATAAACGCAGCCGATTTGAACTGAAGCAGAATATTTGGGCTCACTTCTCAAACATATCTGAATTTCCGTGAACCTAAGACTACAGGGTTTACTCTCTACTATTCAGTCCCTTATCTCTACATTCATTTAAATTCTCCATAGATCCACAGCTTCTTTGCTTGCTCTCTACTAATGACTATAAGCAAACCAAGCCCTGTTTGTAAAGGAAGAACAAGGGGATTAACTTAAATGAGAAGCACATCCTTCATCTCCTCACCACATCACTTACCAGCCTGCACTACAGGAACTAACTCTGAAATCAAGAGCATGTCCAGTGTTTAATTCTTTGGGAGTAGTTTTTAAGTTTGCCTTCGGAGAAACAGCCTTTCACAAAAGCTAAGACTAATTTTCTATCAAACATATTAAAATGGAAACAGTGGTTATCAATAAGAAAGCAGCGTTATTTTATTGCTATTCAAATACTACAGCAGCATTAATTTAAAAATGCAGAAGATTGTGCTGCTCCAGCTGCAAGAAACTAAATAAAACGAGGTCTAATTAATAATAAAAGGCATCATGACAATGCTAGAGATGGATGCAGTTATCTCCAGTCTCAGGCCTTATTATTAAAGCAGGTGGAACAAAGATCTAGCATTTCTAGATTTACAATATGCCATCACCTATAAAGAGGTGATGGCTTGCAGGTGATGCTGTGAATCAGCAAACAGCTGCATAACTGAATGGTACACATGTAGATTATTGTTACCTTTATGACCCAAATTGCTGCATTCCTGCCTTTGACACATAACCCCTTGCAGCTTCTAAGTACTACATTTGTTCCTTTGATAAGATTGGTGTTTTTGGCGAGCGATATTTTTATTTACCAGAGAAAAATATAAACGAGATGCTTAACACAGGATAAAACTGGGAAGAAAGCTACCTTACTACCTTAATCCAGACTTACAATAGCAGAAAGACTTTAAAACTGCTACTGACCTTGTCATAATTTGTGCAGGCATTCCCAGAGACAGAAGCAAATCAAGATGATGGCTTTAACACAGCCTCCCATTCAGCGATGCTCAATTAAGCTATTAATTCCTTGGACTGTCAGCCACCCACCTCTGCTCCAGCACTGACAGCTCTTGCAGTGGCCACTGTGCGTCACGCCGTCTGCTGGCTGGTTGCTTTGTCTGAATTAACCACTGCATTTTAGCCTTGACAGTTATTTTCATCCCTATGCCCCATTACGGTGAAATCCAAGCCTCCGGTTCAGCGAGGAGCTGGGGATGGGGGTGGGCAGGAGGCTGCCTTTCCGGGCTGAGCTCTGTCAGTAATTCCTCAACAGCAGCAGATGGCCACAGCTAACTTCCACCAGCCTCATCTTTGGCCATTTTGACTTCTGAGCGAGGAAAGAATGGGGCAGAGCTGAGGTGTCTGTCTGATGTGCAGAACCAGAGTCTCCGCATCACACCGATACCTCTCCCATTGCTCTGAAAAACTCCAGATCCACAAACTGAACCCACAAACTGAGCTCACGGGAAGCCTCCACTCATTTCAAAGGATGAGGGATCAGTCCTACGTTGCGCTTTCCAATTAGATGGGGTTGGAAAAGGCTTTCAGTCCTATTGAAGTTTCTGAGAAAATTATTCCCATCCCAAATCAGGAAGAAAAAATTAAACCTGTGTTTATTTAACACAATATTGTATCTTTTTTTTTTTTTTAATTCAAGCCAAGTCAGCCAAAATGCTTCACAAAACAAAGATGCCTTTAGGGTTCCTTGTCTAATCTGCTAACGCACCAAAACAGCATTTCCCTACTTATTCATTTATAAAGGTTTCACTCACTCATCTCTTACAAGACAGTCATGAACCAAGACCTGGCCCAGCAGAGGAGGCAGTTTCTCTGCCTGCCCACGTGGCCCCATAACCAACAGCTGGCCCAGAACCATGCAAAGGAGGGGCTGTAGCAAAAAGCCTGTGATCTACTCCGTCTCATTTTGGAAAAAATGGGAATATTCCCATCAATTCTGATGTAAAATAAAGCCAGCAGGATTAAAAAGCGGTCAGAACCACTCATAGAAGTCCCTGTGAGGAGATAAGGAGGGAGAGCGATGGTGAATGGGCCTGATGGGGAACCAGGTGGTTCACCTGGGAAGTCCAGCTTCCCACTGGAGATGCCAGGGCAGAAGTGGGCTGTGTCCTTCCGACCATTACTAACATCTCTCTTGGCAAGTGAAACACACCCGCCTCTCAGGACAAGGAGGGAACCCTACACACAAGCTTTTTCTGCCCATTTTACGTGGTTTGTTTTCACCCAAATTCCCACAATTTAAGCTAATTACAGAAATAGCCTTATGTTAAGGTCTGCTTGCCAAGCCAGCAGAAAACACGGTGTGTATTGCACAGATATAACCTGCATCTACAACATGGCTTATCACAACGCTCCCTGCTTCCAAAGGAAGCTTACAACCCTACAAAGAACCAGAAATGAACACACAAAAATGCTTCAAATACAACAGTTCAGTCCTGAAGGGATCTTTTTCATTACTCCTGCGTAATCTGGTGCTATTTTAAAATAGTTTGAATGCCAACACCAAACACGCTAAGTGCTGATCTGCAATAAATGTTTTCCAGCAAGCACATAGTATCTTGGAAAAGGCATGCTGACAGTTTCAGGTACAGCAATGCACAGTGACTAATAATCACAGAGCCAATGGAAATTATCTATTTAGAACAACTCTTAACCTGCAAGGAAAAAAAAAACAAAAAACGAACAGTTGCCCATGCAAATCTGAAAGGAAAGAATTAAGTCCTAGGCAGAAAAATGCTCTGAGCTGCTGCCTTTTTCAGGGCTCCAGAACTGAGTTATGAACAATAGACACTTCAGAAAACTCCTACGTATTTATACGAACACTTCTTCATCATCCAGGGTAACAAGGGGGACAGAAATACCCCAAGTACTACCAACACTGAGACAAACGGCTGTGTGCAGAGCTCTGCCAGATGCGAGCAGGTCCCTGCATCTGTGCATGTGCCTCCCAGATCCCCGTGACTCTGAAAATCATTTGCTTCGTTTAAGAATTTCCGATGCAATGGCTATTTCTATTTCTCTGATGTAGAAAAGAGGCTATAGAAAGCAAAGGACACGGAATTGAGCAGAACAAGAAAACAGTGAAACAAACACTGGGGTATGACTGCCAGAGCAAACCCTCCTGCACAGATCAACTCTGCACTAATGTGGTGATTCACCAAAGGGAACCAGGCATTCCCTCATCAGTGAGGACCATAGCTTTGCTCTCTCACTTGAGGACAGATGCCAGGCCTCGCCAGCTCCACGTGTCCCTTCTAACAGGAGGAGTGCTCAAAGCATTCGTGGCAAAGCGACGACCGCCGTATCGAAGACACAAATGACTCAACCCTAAGTGAAAGTTTCTATTTTCGTCTTCTGGCCCCAGCTGCAGGTTCCAGTCCTACAGCCTGAGTCATTCCAACGTATGCTTTAGCATGCAAGGCCAGCTATGCCACTCTTCCTTTCCAAACTTTAAACTGGAAGACAGACATGAAACACGCAGAAGTAGAACTGTGCTTTTGGATTTTCTCTGTGTCCATTTTCAGGCACGGCTGGGAAGAGAGGAACGTTAAATCACGAAAGGTATCTCCAGCAAGGCCACTGCTGTCCAACTACATCAAATAATATAACCACGAAACCAAACCAGGATTGAATTCCCATTTGCAACTTCACAAAGTACATTTTCACAGATAACTTGGGCTTCTTTTAAAACTTTCATCAGAATGGAAAAATTCCCATGCGTGACTGTTTTCTTGCTTTCAGACATCTCATTTGCTCAATATTCTTCTAAAAAGAATAGTGGTGAGAGAACAGTGATGACAGTGGTAGGGTGGAGCAAATCGCTGCTCCATTCTGACCCCCTGGGCCCCATCTGCAAGCCCAATTCTCCATCCCTCCATCACATGACAGAGGTCCTGAGCAGCTGCTGTCACCTGCAGGGTCTCTTACAGAACCTGGATATTTGAAGATTTTGGAAAGGCTGGCCTGAAAGGAGGAAAAAAAGGAGTAGCAACATTAAAAAGATACGTAAAAATACTTTGCACAACTCCAGTTTATCACATTCTAGGAGAATCTGGAAGAGGTGAAGAAGATTAATCAGAGAAACGGTCTGCCTAATTACAAGATTACAAATGAAACGAGTTTGGTTAGTTGAGGATGGAAAAATGAAGGCTGGGTAGAGATGGGAGCACTGTTTATACACCCAGAGGGAGGCATCAGCGAAGGAGGAGAGCTATTTGTGTTCTGGGTATGAACACATTTCAGCTGCCAATTAGAAGAAAGTATGAAGAGTTGGAGAAATGAGGCTTTGGAACAGTCCTCTAGAAAAAGCAAAAGGAACAGATGAGTAACTCATTGAAAATATGCCTTGCATAAGGTTGAGGAGGGTGACAGCAGGACATGGGCCCTCAGCCCTGCCTGTCCTACAGCCGTGTTCCGAATTCATTGAATCATCATAGAATGGCCTGGGTTGAAAAGGACCACAATGATCATCCAGTTTCAACCCCCTGCTATTTGCAGGGCTGCCAAACACCAGACCAGGCTGCCCAGAGCCACATCCAGTCTGGCCTTGAATGCCTCCAGGGATGGGGCATCCACAGCCTCCTTGGGCAACCTATTCCAGTGCCTCACCACCCTCTGAGTGAAAAACTTCCTCCTTCATGCATGCACAGAACTGAACACAGCCATCAGACACGGTCAGGCGTAACAAAGACTGCTTGGAAGGAACTTGGTAGGAAGGAAGGGTGTTCATTAAACAAGCTGGAAGATCTGGGGGAATGCAAATACATCTGAGGGAAAAGTCCCTGCAAGATAACTGAGGGGGGAAATACCCCACACCATGAGATCCAAGGTCAGTACATAATTTGTTGTGCTTCTTTAACTGTTATCTAATTAGACTTCACTTTTTGCTGCCCCCACCTCTCATCATGAAGACAGCAACTCCAGATTAGTTTAACTGGAAGTGCAATCATTGCATGGGACATGGCTGGCATCAAGAGAGACGAACAGGCAACAGCAGAGCCAACGGAAGAGCAGAGCTGGGAAGACACCAGAGAAATGACATGAATGTGATATTCTGGAAGGGAAAAGAAAGAAAGAAAAAGTGAGAAAGCGAGCCTCTGCTCCAGCTTCTATTGGACTTGCTGTGAGCACTTCCATTGGCTTCCATGTGAGCAAGAGCAGATCCTCAGAGTTTTCCAGGAGAAAATATCAAGGAGGGAATATTACTTTAGCAGCTGTGTCTGGAACAGAAGAGAGAGCTCTGATGAAAGGGTCTCTGCTGTCGGCCAAAGCTGTGCTGGTTGCGAGTCAGGCTGTGTGATGATGTGCTGCCAAAAATTTAACAGGGGCTACCAGAAAAAGCCTCTTCCATAGCAAGTGGCAAAACCTCAGAGTGGCAGAAGTGCCTGCATTAGCAGAGAGGGGGGGGGGAAAGGAGAAATATTTCCTTCTTGTCTTCCCTTCTGGGAACATCAGCTCTCATTTCAGCAGAGGACAGCCAAGGAAGCTGTGCTCAAACAAAGGCAGTGCTGTGAACCTGCTGCAGCTCACAGCATTTTCAGATGGCTGCTCCAAGGCAGCGAGGGCAAAACCAGGCGAGGCGAGGATGTTTCATCCCCTTCCCACCAACATACGAGGAACTCAGACCCACGGCATTGGAGAGCCTTGCCCAAATGACTTTTATTTAATAGCTTTCGCTCTGTCATTGCGTGACAGATCCCAGGTGCAATGCATTGGAGAACTGCAACTGTGATTACAAGCCAACTTAAGGAGGGATGGCTTTTTTGTTTTGCAAGCTACATCTGAGATCTGAAAAGAGATCGTGTCCATTAGTGTTTAAAAAATAAATTAAAACGTTCCTGTTTGATGCAAAAATAAAAGCTCTTTCAAAGGCTCTTTGATGTGAAAGATGGAAGACATGCAGGAGGAGGTCTGGTCTTCAGCAATTATCAGCACTCCTTTTGAGCCTTACTCCCTAGATGGGATTTCAGTGTGAAGCAGATAATCACGCTGCAGAGTGCGGCAGCTTTTCGGTGAAGCAGCAATAACCTGCAGTCAGACCACTCCTTGCCCGAGGTGGGAACACAACAGACAACCCCCAAACCAACTAACCGCAGGTGGGGCAGTTCCAAAGGCAGAAATGCTTTTACAAGATTGCCTGCTGAGCTCCTCCCGGGTAGCCGTGCCAGCTTTCCAAGCGATATTCTGATCATTAAAACAAGCAGTGATGTAATTTCCACAGCGACCACAAACATACCGAGAATATTTGAGCTAAATTTATCCCGACTTCTCCTTTGAATCACTGCTTCGGTTTGTTCTTTTTCCACGATTTGCAGCTACGCACAGGAAAGGAGCAGCAGAGAGAGCGGGACAGAGTCGTCCCAGCAGTGCCTGAAATGCCAGCCTTCATGCTTGCCACATTTGAAGCATTACAGAGGAACTTAAACCACTTTGCAGCTCCCACCAGAGATCCCCTCTGACTGCAGGAGGGCTCTTTGAAGGGGAAAGGTCTTCACGGACACACGTTATGGTAAAACAATCAGCACCCAAACGAAAGGGCTCTGCTGTGGTTTTACCTAACCACGCAAAGAAGCAATCGCTGACCCACTAATGAGTGTACAGACTCTGATTAAAGAAGGGAATGAAATATCAGCGTAACTCCTAACATCACTCCTAACCCTAACAGGCTGCCCAGAGAGGCTGTGGATGCTCCATCCCTGGAGGTGTTCAAGGCCAGGTTGGATGGGGCCCTGGGCAGCCTGGTCTAGTATTAAACATGAAGGCTGGCAGCCCTGCATGCGGTCGGGAGGTGGAGCTTGATGATCCTTGAGGTCCCTTCCAACCCAAGCCATTCTATGATTCCATGATCTCCATTTAAAATCCAGGATGGGACCTAATAATGGACAGAACTCACCTACACAGCAGACTGAGAGCTCGCTGGCATCAAACCCATCCCCCAACACCCTCATCTACCAAGGAAACATTCCCTCTGTTAGCTGCCTTCTGCCACGCACAGCCCTGGCAGCCCCACTATTGATCAGGGAGATGGAAATCAAACAAACAGCAGCCTTAATGCTCTAAGGATTCCTGCAGGTCGGACCCAGAGGCAGTTATATCAGCACAGAGACTTAATGGGTTTTAGATAAAGGCCCCCAAAGGCTTCAGAGAGGATGAAGAGAAAAAAAAAAATAAAAATCATAGCACTTTCTTTAATGCAAGTATAAAATTACCTGCAGCATCACTGGCAAAACAATAAATCAATTACAGGCCTGGTAAAGACTGAGTCGGTGTGAACACTATCAATTGCTTTTTCCCATTGAAACACAGCACGACAGTTCAGGCCACGACCACAGTGCCAACCCCACCTGAGAGCAACACAGCCATCGATAGGGAGCTCCTGCACACAGGTTCTAAGTGCAAAGGATTTTCTTCCCTTATCACCCTATCTTTGCTTTTTTTCTTGGCGTTTTGACAGAGCTGTCTTCAGTTCCATGTCAGCGTAACACACAACTGGTAAATTTTAACTGGAAGTTGGAAAAATAAAGCTGTAAAGCAACAGATAAAGCCACACACAGCTCAGATAAAGATCAGTGTTCCACTACTGCCTGTAATTCAAGCTGGCTTTCGGGCTGGACTCTGCCCAGTTGGCTTCCCAAGGTCTGTGTCACACCGCTGGCATTCCCAGCAGTGCTTTCCTTCTTGCTGCAGCCCTGAAGTTACAGCAATCACTGGGAGAAACCCGGAGTTGCCACCACTCAGTGCTCCTTTACACCCCCTCGACTCCAGGCTGGCACAGCATCCGTGAGCACAAGAACCCATTTCCCAAAGCAAACAGCTTTTTTAGATGCCTCTGATTCAAAATAAGGAACATCTTCTGGGGAATGTTCCTGAAGAACAGCATCTAGATGCTGAAAAATCAGTTCAGAGCGTCTTAAATTGGGCACCTAATTGTACACATCCCTGCATTCACTGCCATTTTGGTGTGACACGTGGCTGTGCTACAGGCTGGCAGCAGAGCAGGCTGCACCACACGAGCTTTCAGCTGCAGGCTGCCCTTCTGCATCAGCATTTGGTCCCTTGTGAGATTTCACCACTTCTGTATGAAGTGTGTATTTAAATGTGTTTAAAAATACAAGCCTATTGCCACTTCACCAGCGTACTTCCTATTCCTGCACAGCATTTCCTACTTCTCCTTCTGCAGGACATTAGTAAGACCAGTGAGACATCAATACCTGATCTATTTTTTGCCCACACACCCTCCCCCTGTTGTCGTGTTTTTTCACTTGTAAGAATACTTTCAATTCACTTTTTGGACTCAAATTAACTCACAGCTTAACAAGCAGGAAGAAAAACAGGGAGCCCACAGTGCTTGCTGTACAGAAGCTCAAGCAGCCGGCACGTTTTGCAGGTCTCAGTGCTCTGCGTGCATCCCAGATATCCTCCTGCTCCTCCTTGCTCCCACACTGCTGCAGCAGACCCAGGTGATACTGCTAGCCCCTGCAAGAAGACACTGTCCCAGGGGACAGCCAGTTTCAAACACATCCTAATTCACTATTACTTAACCCTGAGCTGTCGCCATTCAATCCCTTGTGAAACTTCCCATGTAGAGTTACAGGGTTGGTAGAGCAGTGCTTCCTGTCTTGAATGGCCTTTCAGCTCTCCCAGCAAAGCTCTTCTCACCAGTGCTGGAGGGCCACTGCACCACCACCAAAGTTCCCTTCTTTCAGACCAAGGGCAAAGCCCTGGGCCATTTGGGAAGCACTGGCACCGCTGTCCCACACCGTGTAACACAACCCACATTGTGATACAGCACACCTCATCAGTACTCATCTCCAGATTTAGCACAGAGAAGAGACACCCTGTGCTGTGTCTGAAGGGTAATCCAGTTCCAGCACACAAAATGCACACAAACAACCTGGGACTCTGATGAGGATTCTCAGTAAGAGAGATGAGCCCTCTAACAAAACTATTCTTGCATTTCAGAAGACAATTTCTGCTTTTCTACACCTTCGCTGAACTGTTTCCTACAAAGTCGTATGAGAATTAAATGCTAGCTGTAAAGTTTCTATGGGCTTCCTTTGTATTTCCTACCAGAACCACGTGATGTCACTTCCATTGTATTACACAGAGCTCTTCAACTCAGTTAAAATAAAGCCACACTGCTTCAGCAGAGCCTGCAGCCACCCCGTTCCTCTGCTGGCCTTCACGCTTTTTCGTTCAGATTACATGAACGAATCTAGAGAGGAGAAGCTAGGTTTAAAGAGCTCCAAGAAGGGAGCATCACTCTGCACTGCAGCCACAAGAGGAGCACAGCAGCATCCTTGAGGCTGCTCAGGTTTGGTTGAGGACCACAGCTGCTGGTGGGAAGCTGGGATGCAGGCTGGGATGCAGGCAGGATCGCTGCTGCAGCCATGTGGAATAGCAGAGGGAGGCGTGGATGCAGCAAGGTGAGCACACTTTATCATACGTTACATTTGCTCGCTTGAGTCGGTGATGCTGCAGGTCGTCCCCGTGAAGATCCGATCACACGCATAGCTGTCAGGGATAAAAAGCCCTAAAGCCTTAAGGCTTTCATATAATCAAGGAATGGGCTGTATATACAGCTTGCTTGTATATACCCACACGTCCTGCCTGAAAGCAGACCTGGAGCACACATGGGGTCCTCGGCATTAAATATGTGTGACCTCACTCCCCTTCCCTGTGGTTCTCACCGGATGGCAGCAGGAGGCTGCATCCAGGTTGATAACAGATGCATGTAAACAATAGATTCAATAGTGGAAGCTGAGTGAGTCACTGCATTCCTGCATTCAAGTTGTGTAACAGGATCCAAAGGCAGAATAAGGACCAGCCAGCGGGCCAGCTAGATAACGACAATTATTCCTGGCAGGACCCAAAGAATCCCCAAACAAAAATGAGTTTAAACACATACAGTATGCTCACAAAGAGCAAACGGAGCAGGCAGCACAGATCTTCTGCTCTCCTGGGATTGCTCTGCCAGTACTCCAGAACTGCTCATCAAATGAAATAATCCACGCACGTCAGAGCAGAAGAGTTACAACGATGAGATTTGTGTGCCTCCAGTTTAACCGACCGCATTTACATAACAGAAAGACATAGGAAAGTTCTCAGAAGAAGAACTGAATTCCCAGTGCAGAAATTCACATATGCCCTTTTCTCGTTATTCGCTCACGCACTGATTTGCTTATTTGCTGTATCTTTAAACAGCAAGAAAAACTTGTCAAATCACCACTGCAGAATAAAAGCATTAGCAGTTCTTAGCACTTAGCACAGATTAAAACCCTGCTCACGAAGGATGCTTCACATCGCTCAGTATTCAGTTGGAGATGTTTCCTCCAGAGAGAAACGCAGGTGACAGAAGTCAGCTATTTTAAAGGTAATCAGAAACGTTCCGTTATTGAGTATTATAGAAAGGTGCAGTGCTAATTAACCAAACTAAACAAAATAAGGCTTAAGGAATAAACAGAATACATACGGAGGAAGGGAAGAGTTCCCAGAGCTCCCTGTGACGCTGGTGAGGAATGTCTTCAAGCAAGAGGAGGAGGACTCTGAATCAAGTATCAGGTCTTGCTTCATCGTTGCTGATAAAACCCAAAATAGGGCTGCAAATACATTAGCTCCTATCGAAGCCTGCTTACTCAGTACAAAGCGTCAAACACACCTTCATCCCACACGCAGCACGCAGATGCTGCCTCCTAATGAAGCATTTGTTGCAAGGGGGGAACACCGTTACACAATGAGCAGAAGGCTGTTCCACAGTGCAGAAATAAAGCTGGGTTTTGGCTCAGAGAAGGGCAGCAGTGCCTGGGAACTGAGGGTTCCAGTGAGAAAAATAGGCCAAAATTTAAAAAAAAGGAAAAAAAAAGTAACAAAAAGGAAACAACCTGAAGCATATGTCCCTTCCTACAGAGACATTTCCACCCACAGATCTATTATATTACATAAACGCAGAGCTCCCCATCCGCCCCAGCAGTAAATCACTGCAGTCCCTGAAGCTGACAGCAGAACTGGAGCAGCACCCGTTCAGCCTGGGAAGCGATGCTCTGATTTTAGCAGCTCTCCTACCCCGAATACACACTGCCACAGCGTCTGGGAACATATTTGCATTCACATGCTGAAAAAGCACAGATCCTGTAAAACATATTTAGGAGCTGCCGAGACACGATGCACATATTGACTAATCCCACGGGCCTTGGAAGAAAACTTCTCTTCCAAGAAATCTATTCTTACCACACAAACAGCCCAACATCGCTCCCCATGCAAGCAAAACTCCTTGCTCTGAACTGCAGCCTTTCTAATGTGGCTCTAATAATCAAGCCTTTCTAATAAGGCTCAGTGCACTGATAGATCTTTCGTACATCCAACACTCATTGCAATGAGAGTTCTCCGGGAAGCCTGGTCTGGTGGTTGGTGACCCTGCACAGAGCAGGGGTTTGAAACCAGATGATCATTGTTGTCCTTTTCAACCCAGGCCATTCTATGATTCTACGACGCTCCTGAAACCTCCCACTCCCCATCTGTGCAGGAAGAGCAGCAGTCGCCCCATTACCGTCCTGTGGATCCATGTTGCTCTCTCTGGAAACAGCAGATTCCTCCGTCCCCACGCACCAGTACATTCTGGGGCTCAGTGGTGAAGATCCAACAGAGCAAACTTTCTGCAGCGCCTCCGACTGAGCGTTGTCAAAGCTGAATGTCAGCTAAATGCAGGGCAGAGCGGCTGCTACCAAACGCCGTCCTGATGGAGCATCGTTTACCCTGGTTGAAAATCAACAGCAAAGCAAATTAATCATTCCGGTATTGATATTGCAAGAAGCATATCCCTATGCACTCCAACACAGCTGCCAAAATGCTGCTTTGAAGAAAGGCACTATGCAAATGTGAACGCAATGATTTTCATAATAGCTTCATTAAGAGCGTAGCGTGAATTAAGAGGGGAAACCAACAACATCTCCTCTACTGCTCCCACTTTTCTTCCACCAAAGCTGCTGTGCCTTTGGGTGGTGCAGCTCCACATTCCCTACAAGCTCTGCGAAGGCAGAGGGCTGAAACAATGAAACGCGGCTGGAAAAATCCTAAAGGCAACCTCAGAACCTTTCCCACCCACAACGACTGCAGCTCTGGTGTGAGAAGCTGGAAAACGCTGATGCGGTCACTGAGAATCCCCTACAGAAAGGAGAGGGTTCAGAGAGACACAGCAGCTTCTCTGCCCACTCCTTTTAGAGAAGCCCAGCGCTCTCAAAACAGCTTCTTGAAACGCATCCTGCATGCAGACCGAGCTCAGGAGCTCTCAAGCTGGCTGCTGCTGGCTGCACACAGCTCAGGTGCCTCCCATGGCATTTCTACCTTCTCACCTCTTCCAATCTGCACACCTGTCACATTTTCTCCCTTTCCATGCTTCTTCCACAGAGATTAAAGACAAGGGCTGACTTTGCAGTCCGTGCCCAGCCGACATCAGCGTTCCTTCATTTTCTGCTTTCAGTTTCGGTCTGCAAACGCTTCTCAGATTCGACACAATGACCTTTTTCACCTTTGATCCCTATTACATTTTCTCCTGCCTGCTGTGCGATGCTGAGGTTTGGACCAGAAGCCCTCACTGAACAAAACACACAAAGCACCTCCTGCTTTGGTAAGCGGATCCCAGGTGTGTGAATGAATGGCTTCCTGAGCTGGAGATGGGGTCACTGATCCACCACCACCACCCAAAAGCTGCCCGCTCCTTCCTCACTGCATACACAGCGCTTTAACCACAAACCAAGTGTTAAAAAAATAAAAATAAAAAAATCACTGAATGCTTCATCAGCTGTTTCTAGGCAAGCGTTTGAGTTTTAGGTGCACTTATAGCAAAACTCAGCTTCTGATGATCCCTACTTCGTGGTGCCTGGCAGTGGGATGCGCAGCTCAGAGCTGGGCAATGGGCAAAGCCACAGGCTGCGGTTTGGTGCTTGGGAGCTTCTCAAAGGTGGGAAAAATGATTTGGGTGATCACAAGAAAAGGGAGAGGGCTGCACGCAGGCACCTTCACACCCATCCTACAGCTGAACAATTTTGCAGCCCTAACTCCAAACGGACACAGGTGTGCAGACACAGCCCCGCATCGTGGCCTCCATACATCAGAGTGCAACTCGGGCACCTGTAAGGGGCTGACTTTGGAAACTTTCACACGGAGGGGATGAATCGATGTTCTTCACATACAGCAAGAGGAAAAGCAATAGCACAATTTCGATCATCAGTTCCCTTTTGCAGCTATGGCAGCAAGCATTGAGCTGTCAGCGCACCGCTCTATTTCCGTATTTCAGGGCCTCTGCGTCTACTAAAAACACCCCCACAGCGCTTCTACCTTAAGCAAGATGTACCCAGCTGTAACACGTGCAAATACCACGTCTCGATTTGATGTAGGGAGAGAGAAATCCCGGAAAACCGGCGCCGTGCGGGTCCTCTGAGCTCTGCAGAATGGCACACTGCAGAAAGAGCGCGAGAACACAGCTGGGGGAGGGCTGCGACCCCATCACATGTATTCCCAACGCCTCTCCCGAATCTCCGTCACCGCGTTTTGGTGAAGCGGAGCCCCTCAGGGAACGACCACGGAAAAAGCACGGCAGATCGCACGACGGAGAGCGAGAAGAGGAGGCACCCGGTGCGTACAACTCACCAGGAAGAGGGACCGTCGATCCCAGCCACCAACGCGAACCCCACGTTGCCCCCAGCTCCTGGGCAGGCTGAAGCGGCGCGGGGTGACGGCGCGGTGCCGCCCCGCACAGCCCCCGCTCCGCCGCGCTGCGGGAGCTCCGGCCCCGGGGAACTTTCCCGCACCGGCGCCGGGATGCGGTGTCCCCGGGGCGGCCCCGGCCCTGCTGGAAGCTGCGGGGCTGCGGCGCTCGGTTCGCACCGGGCATGCCCGGGGTGCGGGTCCACAGCGCTGCCCCTACGGCACAGAGGGTGCCCACGCGTGGGTGGGCGCTGCGTGGCACTGTGGCGTCGCGTCCGCGGGGGTTCGGTTGCCGGAGCGGTGTCCTCGCCAGCCCCGGTGTGGGCACGCGCGTGCTGCCAGCCTGGCACCCGTGGGCGTGCGGCGTGTGCCTGTCCCCACGCCGGCACCGCGGTGAATGGGCAGCGTGGGCACGGCGCTGGCACCGCACCAGGGACGGCGTGCGGCCCTTCCTGCGGGGGGCTTTGTTTGGTCAGGGGGTACACAGAGCCCCCAGTGCAGTGCTGTGGGGTGAGCGGTGCCTGGGGAGCGTGGGCATGCAGTGAGGGCACACACGTGGGCACCGAGCGTGTGCTGGCATGGGCACGTGTGCAGGTGGCAGGAGGATCTGGGGCAGAACAGGGAGAGCTTCCCTTCCCTTCCCTTCCCTTCCCTTCCCTTCCCTTCCCTTCCCTTCCCTTCCCTTCCCTTCCCTTCCCTTCCC
>JAOWBP010004028.1:14944234-14973094 GCA_028571105.1 Tragopan temminckii | reverse complement strand
GCCCCTGTGCCGGGCTCGTTCCCCACACCCATCGTTTGGTGTTCGCCCTCTGCCTGGGTTCGCCCTACTCGCGCTTACACCGCTTTGATTTTGTGCGTTCTTTTTCTTCCTGAAAGACACCGGAGGCGGAGGGACCGCACCGCCATCTCTCAGCCGTGCGGCTGCTTTGCCGCTCGGATTCGTGCCCGAAGCCCGGCCCAACCCGAGATCTGTTTTCTAAAGGCTGCTCCTTTCCCGGATCCCGGAGCTGCTCCTCTCAGGAAAAACACAGCAGCATCGCCCCCTGCCTCCTGCCGGGCGCCGCAGCCAACACGGGCGGTGCGCGCATCCCTGCCCACCGCAGCGCCCCGCACCGCCCGGGACCGCGGCGGCTTTCGGTGCGCGATAGTCCGGCTGCATCCTCCCCACCCAACGTACCTCGCTAAGGGAAGGCGTTTCGGCGTGCCTTTTGTTTATTCATAACGCTCCCTTAAACGACGCGCACAGATCCTTCCCTGGGCCAAATGGAGAGATGCGGCTCTTGAGGATGGAAAAAGCCATATCCGCGGCTGCTGCTGCCTGCGGTTTGTTCTGCAGTGCTTTTCTGGCTGTGGTTCAGGAGACGCAGAGATCTTCACAGGTGCTTTAAAGTGTGTTCAGATGTCCGTTAATCTGCGTCTGGCTGCAGCCACCTGTTGGGCACCCTCTGCACCTTCTATCGCGTCTGCTGTCTTTCATGCCTCACACTCTGGTTCTTATACAGACCCTTCTTACACTTTTTTTTTTTTTTCTTTTTTTCACCATTGTTTGGAAAAAGAATAAAATCTAAAATCACTTTTCTTCCCCTTTGTTTTGAAAGAGACCATAACTTCCCTTAGCATGAATTTCTTCGCTCCATCTTTTTTTCCAAGTCTCATCCCACTCTTCCTGGCTTTACTCATAACTCCATTGTTTACATCACTCACAACAATCCCTTTTTATCTCCACGCTTCTCCCTTCTCATGTTTGGCCACAGAGCTCCTGAGTGATGCTATTACCGAGTGGAAAATCGATGGGATTTGGCTCGGTGTGTGTAGGGAGATGGTCGGTGTTTGTATCTATTCTCACCTGGTCTAGTGGTTGGTGACCCTTCCTGTGACAGGGGGGTTGAAACTACATGATTTTTGAGGTCCTTTTCAACCCAGGCCATTTGATGATTCTATGATCAGATGCGAAGAGCGTTAAAAATGATGGTCTGTTCTTGCTGTCTCCTCTACAGATAAGGGAGATAAGACAGGAATGTCTCATCACAGGGCAGTCATACAACAGTGGCTCAAAGGGTTTCAGGAAGCCCCATCTGGCAGCATGGGCTGCAGTGCCTTCAGATTTCTCCATCTGGAGGCCCATTTCGGAAGGCATAAAGGATCCATCCCACTTTGCACTGGAAGGAGCTACGCTTGCTCTTGCCAGCTGCAGTTCTCCTCCCCTCTCCATTTACTGCAAGTGGCACAGCTTTCAAGAGAGACTGCTCAGAGGGTAAGCTAACAGCCACTCAACCCAGCTTATATTTGTAAAGCTGACCACGCTTTAGCACTTGGTTTCCCTTGCCTTTTTTAGAGCACACAATTCTTCACCAATTGCAGAAGTGAATCCAAGTTGTGAATCCTCTGCAGTCCCCCCGTGTGATCCAGAACCCCCACGTACACACAAGCAGACACTCCACGTTCAGCCCTGCTGCATGGAAAGGGCACCTGGAAATCACATCTTGTGAGCCCAGTGCACATCTCTGTACGGGGAATACTGCCTCTGTATGGGGAAACAGACACCAGGCTGTTCTAGGAAGAACCCCCTGCAACCAACAGCACAGTGCCATTCTGTTCCACAAGCGTGAAGCCTTAACCCCTTCCAGTGTACAGGCAATACAAGTTTCCCACTCCCCCTTCTTACTTGGAGCCATATCAATATGCAGCATGCAGAAACTATTTCACAAAGTTAAACATTTATTAGGAACAAGAACTATGACAAAAAGATACCCATAGTCTAAATATATACAAGAAGTTTAAACATAGCATTTTCATGTACCCTTGGCTATAAAAATACATTAGATTAACTGTATCCTAATTTATAAATATAGTTTTGTTTTTTTTTTTTCTTTTTTTAATAAAGTAGTATTTCATGAAAGCCTTACTGTGCAATGAAAGAATATATACCCTCTAAGGGGTTGTTTTAAAGTTAGTGTCTAGTGTTATATAATTTAGAAAATTCAGTGTGTAGAGTCAAACCCTGATTTATACAATAAGAGATACACTGACTTAGAAAACTTGATATGGGGAAAAAAGAAGTTGAAATATATATTATACATATAAAGCCAAAATATTAGGATTGTAAGAACTTCAAATGATTTCAGTATTGACCGCTGTTAATCAAAAGTGAATACAGAGATACATCAGGATAGCCAGCCTTTTACTGTTTGCCTTACCTCCATCCTGCCTGACTGCAGCCCCAGTAAATCATCTGGTAGGCAAAAGTAAAACGTTTGTCTGAGAAGACGTTTGAGCTTTAAGTGTATTACAAAAATAGAAGCTTATTTACAATGTTCCCATTTGGCCTTTCGTGGGGTAAGGGAGGACACTTCCTTTGCTGGATGGGGAGATGTGCCCATCTCACACCACCATGGGAGGAGAGGCACTTAGATGTACACAGCTGTTGGAGGTATGTCGTTTAAGTAATTAAGCAACGTTGAAGTGCAAACTAATAAGGAAGTTTAGGCTCATGCAAACTTTTTCCTTAACTTACCATCGCCCACCTTCCTTCCTCCTTCTGAAAAACATCCACTCATGCAATTGAACTCGTTACTGACAGCTACCTCTCTGATCACAGAAGTTACCGGTTAAGATCTTGCTTGTATCACAGAACAGAAGTCAGACCTTCATTTCTGCTTCAAGCCCTGACATCCAGAACAACTCCAAGCAACAGTCTCTTCACCAGTGCTCCATGGAGAACTGTCCATGTTCCGTAAGGAACCTGCATCGCTTTGCTTTCAGAGGATGAGCCTAGCAAGCTCAGATGAACTTCCTAACCAGCTGACACCACTAAATCCTGCTTACTTGCAGCTCCTGTAGACATGGAGCTTCTCATGTATTTGTAAATGGTTCTGCAGTACAGAATCAGGAAAGTAATGAAGCCAGGAACTGAGGACAGCAGGTGGCTTTTCATTAACCTTGTAGTAAGCAACATCTGGGCATGCAAAGAAATGACTGCAGGAGATTCTAAGGCATGAACTTGGTGTGACAGCCACTCCATGGATGCTATTCATGGAAGTGCATGCTTACACAACTGTAAGCCACAGACAATTCATGGCAGTTTATTCCTCAGTGAAGGAACAGCTACAAGATGACAACACTTACTGCAAAGTGCTGACACATTTAAGTCCAGCCACAGCTCATTCCAGGCTAACTCATTTGTACATCTACATGCTTAACATTTGGTATGGGCTTAGGAGCACCTGCCTTTTTATACTGTACTTCCAGAAGTCCATTTTAAGCTACATTCACAAGGGATAAAGAAGCAGTGAGAAGAACTGATAAGTTTTACTCTCACAATGATAGCTCTGGCTCAAAAAATGAAGAGATGTTCACACAGTCACAGCGAAAGAGAGGAGGACAGCTTCTTGCAGCTCTTCTGCTCCCTCTCAGAAGGAGTGGCATGGGATGTTTTCCACGGGGTATCTACCATGCTACATGTTTAGAATTCAACTTTGTATCATCACGGTAAGTACAGTGCAAAATCCTCTTGCAAAAAGTGCTATAGTGAAGGTATGAGATACAATTGTGACTCAGTGGGAGCCAGAAGAGCTAGCAAGTCTGTAACTTGCATTTACAGCATGCATGATGTGTGCACACCAAAAGATCAGGTTCAAAGGACACTTTGAAGTCTAGCTCTGTCAGGTAACATGCTGGCCCCAAAGGAGTCCTCTAAGAAACTCCCATCAATTTCATTCAGGGCTAGAATATCACCAGCGTGGAAGATGCATGTATGATTAGAGAGACCAAGATAGCGCTTTCAAACAACATTTCTTTACAGATCCTTCCATGAAAGCTTGCACTCCCATCTAAAACTCCAGCTGCAGTCTTCACACAAACTCCATCAATGTCAGTTGTATTAGCCTTATCACACAAGTCCATTTATACCAAGTGAAACCCAAGTGCATCTGAAGAAGTTTAACAGTCAACTAATTGCTAATGGTACCAGAAGTCTCTTTAACGTGCCAATGATGTTCAGTCCTTTAGGGGTACAGTTTGAAAGCAGATGTCCTGCTAACACTGTGACTGAGGAGTATTTTAAACACAGGTAGCAGACGAGTGTTAAGCCAGGGACTTGTACAGCACGAGTGTGTGCTGTGCTGCCAGTAAGGTCAGTTAAGTCAGTTTTAAGAGAGCCAGTTGACAAAATGGAGTCCAGATTCAGTGATTCTAGAGGAATAAAGTTAGGCGTTTCCATTTTCTTTCCTACCCCTCCCCTCCCACTTGCTCTGAACACGTCCCCAGTGTGTCACATTCAGAATGTCAGCATTCTTAGGCCTCCGGTTTTCATGGATTCTTCTGGGACAGTTTAATGGTGACTGTTTTCACTTCAGTATATTCTGCCAAAGCATATTCACCACTGGAAAAGAAGAAAGGGACAAATAATTGTGTGCGCTTCCTTAAGAGGTTTCTGCACAAGTGTATCATAGACACGGATCAACAGCTGCTGCAGATACTGCTGTAGGCCACTAAAATCAGATGTGAACTTACACAAGATGTCACTTTGGCTCACTGTGTCTAATAATCATGACATACATTCACATACATACAACTGCACTGTCACAGAAGAAGCTTTGAATGCTTCTGGCCAACTCACAAGATGACATCTTATGACTCTCAGACTAGTGAAAACTGAATGCTCATCTGACAAATCATAGAAGAAATAACCACACCAGTAAACAAGAAGACTTGCAAGTGGAATTGACTGTCATTAAGATTTTACAAAGCAGGTGAAGGTAATCCTGAAGGCACTGCTGTGCTTTTAATCCATGCTGTACTGGCCTAGCACCAACCTGCACAGCACGCTGTAAGCATAAGTTTACAAGAAAATTCAACAATATTATCACCAAGTCACAATCATTACTGCATTTACAATTCACAGATAAACAAAATACTGAGCAAAACTTACAGTTCTCTGCCATTTCCTGACATTTTAAAGCCACCAAAAGGAGCCTGTGCATACAGAGCATTGTAACAGTTGATCCTACAATGAAAACATCAATTGTAAAAAGACGACACCAAGGAGAAGCAAGGTAATGACAACAGCAACGTTATAAAAAAAGGTTGTCAGTTTTCTTTTTATGTAGTTCGTTTACTTGAGAAATCAGATTTTAGCAATAAAATCTTATATTGCTACAGAAACAGAAGACATTTGAGTGGTGCTCTGAGTATGCCTCATGTCTCAGCTTCCTAGCCTCCAATGGCTCAGACATTCATGCTTGGGCTGGATTTTATGCTTGTTTAGAGTTGTGCTTAAAGATAACTGAAAGCCCAGCCTAGCTCCTAATTTAATTCTAACATGGTGTTGGAACTAGATGATCCTTAAGGTTCCTTCTTACCCAAGCCATTCTGTGATTCTAAAATAAACACATTTACTGCAAAAGCTGTCTAAATGCTCACCACCCACTTCCAGGTACAGAGAAAAAGTTAGCCTGCATTAGACACTCGTGTCGTAGTAAAACAGTTGTTCTTCTACCCAGTTCTAATAGGCACTGAGTAGAAAGAACTAGTGCAGAAACTTCCTCAGCAACTCAGTGAGATGAAATGACTGAAGAGAACCAGGTATGCTTTGGTGCTGTAGGACTGCACCTTCATGTATGTACATGTACCCTTCAAAGCTTTAGCAAAGGGTTGCTAGTTAGGGTAGTATGGTTAGGTTGTGGTTGGACTCAATGATCTTTAAGGTCTTTTCCAACCTGAGCAATTTATGATTCTATGATCTCGTTTTTTTTTTTATGTATTTTTCAAAGAGGTAGATTCTTCTGCCACAAATTTCTGAAACCATTACTCTGCATGCATAAAATTAGACACCAGATCACATTCCTGTCTTCATTGGGGAAAAAAAAAAAAAAAAACCAACAAATCAGTATTCCATCTTTACAATTGTTTCAACGTAAGAAACATTGTAAGCAAAAATACCTACATATCTTTCCAACAGTGGTATGATGCCATCTACTGCCCATACTCATTTGTGCAAGACCCCTTCTGATGCTGCCTTAAGATCATGAGCTGCTTTTTTTCTACATATATGGTTTTGGAAGACATCATATCTGGTGGAACTTGGTAAAACCCCTTCATTTTCTGAGTTATCCAGAAGTGAAGAACTACAGTGACTGAATTAACAAATATACTATTTCATGCCAGAACGTCTGGTCCTCACCACTTTAGTCTGATAAACGGACATTGCTTTCAAGCAAAATATCAAGAATTAAAGAGACTCATGAATGTGACCTCCAGCACTTACACAGGTTTCCAAATCATACAGCCCTCCTCATTCCCAGCAAACAAAACACCAAGTTAAACTCACATTCCATCCTGCTTACCAGACAGTTCCTGACTGCAAAGCAGAAGCTAATGTTAATGCTCTGTCCAGATTCTTTGTGAACACTGCAGCTGTGAGTCCATACTCGGTATTGTTGGCTCTTCTTATGACCTCTTCTATACTCTTGAACTTCATAATAGGCTGAACTGGCCCAAAAATCTGCACATCAATTAAACATTAGTATAAGAAAGCCTTTTCTACTCACGATAATTTTGAAGCAACCAAAAGCTCTGTTTGAAATGTATATAATGTTTCAATTATACTATCCATAGCCTTCAAGAATTCACTAGAAGACTCTCTTAAAAACTACTAATTAAACTGAATTAAAAGAAAATACAGTGATGTGCTGTGGTGGTTAATAAATGCTAAAAGCCACAACTAACAGATGAGCTACAAAAATTAAAATAAGCAGAGTTAGATCTGGACAAGTTTCAGAAAGTCAAAAAGCAATTAGTGTATTCCAAACGTTGCAAGTTTTCTTTAACTTCCCTTTTGCCAGTGTATGCAGTTAATTTGCATGCAGTGCATTTCTGAAGGATGTGCTTGACCAGAAACTTGGCATCACAAGTTATCAGTATAAAAGCTGCCAGCACACACTACACTTCCCATTTCTGGGCTGGAGTCCTCCATCAAGCGCAGTCCTGAAGGCAGGCAGCATTCTGGCTGGCATAGCCTTGCAATACAATAATCCTCCACCAAAGGTGAGAGAAAGTCTCACTTGCACCAGCCTGAGGGCCAGTCCAGGAATGTACCTAGCCTTCAGGCACATACAAGTGTTCCTAAGTCTTTTTTTCCTTTTGGGAGATCCAGGTGTTGAACTGGAACCTTGTTCCCAGGTAAAAAACATGTATTTGCAACTAAACCACATACGAACGAAACTGGATAAGCCTCATGAATCACAGCTTGGGATTTGGAGTCAGTTCATTACAAAAAAGGCCTGTCATGGGATTTTCAGCTTTTCTTTCCATCTATTTTTAGAATGTAACTCATGCCCAGACTGACTGATATCTTCCCCAGGTTCCTTGGAGGGCCAGTTGGACTTTAGCATCAACTTATTTTCCACTGGGGAACATGATGAAAAGTAAATTAACTACATTTCAAAGGAATATCACAGGATCTAATTACGTGCAGCTTGTTCAATTTTTCTATATATGAATAATGGAAGGCAGACTGTTAGATCTGCATTTTGCTGGCTTCAACCATATTTTCAAATTGGAAAAAAATAGTCAGTCTCAGGGGATTTCACCATGGGAAGTGAATCTGAGATTATTTCAGATGCTAACACTAATTGAAAAATGGTTTTCAGTGGCAGTGTAGCAGGGTCCTTCCTTCCCTCCTCACCAGCTGCACGTCCTGGAGTTCTTGTTCCACTTTCCTACGATAAAGCAGCTCCTTTTTACTAAGCTACGGAGCAAGAACACCCATTGTACTCTCTCCTCTGTCATTTGAGATCAGCCTGTAACAGCGCTTAGCAATTTCAAGTCCATTCAGCAGGAGGTGCAGATGAGCACTCAGCACAGAAGAGCAGCAGAGTCTGCCTTCAGGAAACCTTTCCAACTATGGGGCAAAAACAACACCATCTCAGTTATTATTACTGAGCTTTAAAGTCATGGATTCTGTCAGAAACCACTAACACCACTATTCATAGCAGCTGTATCTAGGTGAGGCATTTGCTTATATTCTGTGTTACATCAAGTGGTCTGGAAATGAGATCTGAAAGCTTTAGGGCAGTGTTAGCCACCGCAAATTTGTTATTGCACAGTGAGTACACTCACAAGGCCATTGTTTTCCTCTGGGGAAACACAAAATGAGGAAAAGCAGCAATGCATTAGAAACGGCTGGCAAACAGACACCCCATTAATAGTGCAAAAAGTCAAAACGCTGCTAAAATATTTTGACAGTCTTTTTGCCTGTGCTGCTCTTTTCCTTCTCTCACGTCTCCACCCTCAGCCCTGTGCTACCCTAGATAGAAGCTCACCTTGCAGATACTCCATTAGCAGAATACAGATTTTACTGTTTTTAGGATACTGTGTTAGGTAATATGTGAGATTTCTATTCTCCTTTCAGGTTTTCACTTCAAACTGTGTCCATACATCTTTTCTACAGCCATCTTCCCCTTCACAGGAGAAAATACATTTAAAGGTTCAGATGGCTTTTACTTACCTCTTCTTTGGCGATACGCATGTTGTCAGTGACCTCTGAAAATACAGTGGGTTTTATAAACAGGCCTCTGTCTTCAATGGCAAGACCACCACACTCCAGCTTAGCACCTTCTTTCTTCCCACTTTCTATCAGCTCCAGGATCTTATCAAACTGCTTCTGGTCAATCTGTCAAATACAAAAAGAAAGCAGGCAGTAGTGACTTCATTATTACTGTGCCAGTTCTTCATTATCCACTGCATGAAAAGCCACAAAGATCCCTACTGCTGGGATGACTTCAGTGCAGTGCAGTTCCACTGCATTCTGTTTTTAAAACTAGAATCATCTTTCAAGGACCTCAAAGACCAGTAGCACCGCAGCATCTTCTGGTTCTGTGAACTGGCAGGAGATATCACTTCATAAGCACAGAGGCCACGTGCTGGGAAGATGTGCAGGACCCCACAGCACTTTTGACCAGTACGTGCTTAGCATACAACACTGCACTGGAGGTATAGAATCACAGAATAGTATAGTCAGGTTTCAAACAAATGGATGTGGCTATGCAAAGATGCATAATTAAGCAATGTTATGCCTTATTACAGCAGGCTGCAGATGGTAAAATACTTATGAAGATGTTAAAAAACCATAAAACTAACACAAAAACCAACAAATCCATGGCGGTTAATTAAAAAACAAGACTCTGCCACTGGATCATGGTTGCCTGGCAGCCTGGGAGGTTATTCTGAATGCCAGTTATCACCAAATGCTTGTACTGGTTCAGTGCTCCTCCCTAGACATCTGTTTTAATTTTGGCAGGGCCAGTTGCCAGTTGGGACTGTTTACACGGAGCATTTCACATTTGACTCCTTCAGATTACAGACTATATCCTGTCCCTTGTTAATCCTGGCCACACGCAATCCAAATTTTCATGCTTTTAGACAAATATCAAAGCTTCAGGAAGGTGTCCTTAGGGCACTTCTGGTACAGTGAAAACAGAGAACAGTACGTCTCCTGTCACACAGCTGTGCATATCACATGCACTGTGGACTGCTTGTACTGAGTGCCCATGTTCCCTCGTGTTGAGGTGCTACCCAAGAAAACACTTGATGCATGCCACTGCATGAGGAAATTTGTGCCCTCGTGTAGGACACAGGGTGTCACAGTCAGTTTGGCAGGTGTCATGCATATTGTCTATTTGTCTCGTTGCTTAGCTGCCAAATGTAAATAATTTGAAAATATCTGCAACTGCTTTCCATCCTGGCACGTCTGTGATCCAGACCAATCCAGTTCATCCACTTCACATCACAGAAAACAAAACAAGGATATTTATACAGCTGTAACTTGTTGCAAGGCAAACTATAGTTAGATTAAAAGACACTGGGGAAAGAAAACATTTGTAAAAATGACATGCAAGGGTGGAACTGTTTGTCATTGTAACTAGAGCTTGCAAAGCTTGTTTAAATTCTGTCCCATACTCTACTATTATTTATGGTTTCAGGATTGCCTTCTATTAAAAACACATGATCTGATAGAGCAAATTCTATTTTTTGTCCAACTCATTCAAAAGAAAAGGCTTTTAAAGATTACCATAATGCTGAGAACCCCCAAATCTTCAAGCGTTGTTTCATTCAAGCCAGGACTGTGAGAAGCAGATTCCCTTTTCCCAAACCCAGTATTTGTAATCCAACAGAATAACCCCACAACTGTGTTCAGCAGACTGATTGACCCATTCCCTTTCCACTTATGTGTTCTACTTTCATGCTTTAATATACACAAATGTCTATGGTCTACGAAAAGAATTCACTGTCTTAAAATTCACGTAATAGGGCTTGGGCTGAATAATTTTTGGCTAGCAAGTGCCACACAGAAGTTTATTTTCTTCCTGTAGACCATGCTTCACAGACCTCAGCATTTGAGGCTTTACAGCAGCAAAGCTAGTCTAGCTTCGCTCCAATCTAATCCCTGCTCTAGTCCACTAGGACTTTAGTCTTATATAATATACTCTGCTGTTCACAGTTTTGTAAATGCCCTAGTTAACTAACTCGTCATCTGTGCAGATTTACTTTATTATTTCCTATGACACAGTTCACAAGAATCCAGAGTTAAAAAGTGCCCTTGGTCTGTTACTTGAGGTTGGCACCTTACTCAAACAGTCCTGATCACCCCCAGGTTTCTTATGGTGTCCTTTGAATCCCAGCCAGCCCACACAGTCAGACACACATGAGTTTTGGAGAAGTCACATCAGAAGCATGCCTCATTTCTATTTAAGTTTAATACTGTTTAAATTTGATCAGAGAAGCGCAGTTTATAACAGCATAATCCAACACTGCAGCTGACACAGTATTTTCCCCACACCCATGCCACCAGCATCCATGCCAGTACAGTAATCCACATCAGGGAACTGATCTGAGTAAAGTGTTTCTTCCCCACTTCCAAAAAGGCTGGTTCAAACCTGAATCAGCCAGCTCCTCAAGCTAGCTTATAAGCACAGTACAATATAGGAAGGAGCAGCTGCAAACAGCACCAATTCTCCAGGACTACTTGCATCAACTTTAAGTTCTTGGATACTACTGCCTATCACCTTGACTGCCCTGCGCCAGGCTGTCCCAGCAGCTCCTAAGAAATATGCTCAGCCACAGAGTGGTTTGCTTTCACAGAACACTAATTCAACACTAAGACTGCAGAGGATCTCCTATTTCACACAATCTGAACTCTGCATCAAAGTTCCTGGTCCTGTTGTCTGGCTCAAGCACCCGGAGCTGGTGAAGGATCAAAAGGACCACGGGCTACCAACACCACAGCCTAAAGTCAGGCTTCAACTCCTCCACCCAGTTAGCATCTAAGCCAGTGATCATCCCAGAAAGAGGTCTATACAGCAGCCTCTGCACAGTTTTGGTAACATTGCATAAGTTGACCCGTAGAAGGAGAGTAAAACAATGACCTGGACCTGAGGCAGCTGAGCCCCAAGGTAGGGAGATGAAAAGAAAAATGAAGAAAGATGTTTTCTTCTCCTTCTCCTCTTCCCTTCTCCATCTGTTTAAACTAACCTTCATCCTCCCAGAGCAGCAGGTTACTGCATGTACAGAGAAGTTTGGAAACTTTACAGTTCAACAGTAGCTTGTGGGCAGATGTGAATCTCTGCTGCTTTCAGAAATATTTTAAGCCCTTGTGACACTGTATTATTTTTCTTCTGCTTGAACTTCTGCACGTTGCATCATAAAGGGGGAGCAACCATATCTGCAGAGGAAGTGGTTGTTTCTTTGCACCAGAGCCACATGAAAGCTTTGAGTTTAACAGTTTCCTTCCACTTTCACAACACTTTCCCGTCTTGGTCTTGAGAACTGCACGCAGAGAATTTCAAGTGTGTGCATATGGGATGATATCTCTGCTAGCTACAAGGATAATAGGTAAGCTAGAAGAAGGAGGAGAGGATATGTGGACCACATTTATAACCTGGCCAGAATCTCTGTACTTACTGCTACCCTTAATTATAACTCTGTATATAGCAGTGACAGCACTGTTGTGCTCTGTCAGCCTAGCAAGCACCAAGGGCATAGATGAACTGAAATAAGCAGCCAATAACTGCTACCAAAAGCTGGGTAAGTCTTAGGACGACATTATATAAATCTAACAAGCCTAAAAAGCTGAGAGCTCTTACAGGAAGTTGAGAGCTTGTTGAAACTGTTTGAGGATCAGCTCATCTCTTCTGAGGCAAGATCCAACATGGGATTATTTTCCCAAGACTGCTAAGCAATTTGAAATCTCTTTCTAGGCCAGTTACAGGGAAAGATGCAGCCTCAGCACAACCTGGAGATGTACATAATTTTATTCCCCTTTCAAGAGGACACACATTTAAGTTCTCCCATGCATGGATCATGTGTGAACGGGCACAGAGATCCAGGCAAGGGGAGGCAGATGTCCCCACAGTCATCCCTTCTCTGAGGGATCCCATACAGCATCAAAGAAGAAAATCTGCATCATACTATGAGCAGGAGGCCTGGGCTATAGCTTTCTGGGATTCTCCCTTTATTTTTGGAAGCAAACAGTGGCCATGCAGAAGATCTGACTCAAGGATCATCGTCCTCCAGAGTTCTTGACTTCAGCTGACATTGCCTTGGAAGGAAGAAATAAGATGAAGGCTCTGGCAGCACTGACAAAACTGTTTGCAACATCAGCTTGGCATGGTTCTTTCTGCTAATTCAGCTGAAACTTCTCCAAAGGATCAGAAGCAAGGCAGAGGAGGAGATGGAAAGTGGGGACTCAGGAGTCTCTGGGTTTTAACTACTTGTCATCACCAGCATAGCCAAACACAGCCAAGTAGCTGAAACGGTTGTTTCCGCAGCTGCACCCATCTGTGTATCGCTGTTCCTCACTGCAACATGCTTTGTATTACTGTACCAGGGAGGCAACCCCTTCCATATACTGGATAAGAAGTGAATTAAATACATTTGTGTTTAAAAAAATTACAACATAACATTTCAACGGTTTTGATTGATTGATATTTAAAATAGAGAGAAGAATAAAGCCACAATACATTACTCACCCTTACAAGCTTCTGCTAGGACCACATTTCACATGATAATATTTTCAGAAGGAAAATTAAACAAGAACAACTGAAAAACCAAACAACAACTGCTTTCAGGCACAAAGTTACCTGGGGCCCTTGCTCAGTTCTGGCATCAAAGGGGTCTCCAACAAGTCTCTTCTTGGCATACTCCACACTGCGCTTGACAAACTCTGGGTATATCTGCTCTTCCACAAACACTCGTGAGGCAGCTGTGCAGCACTGCCCCTGATTGAAGAACACACCTTGATGGGCACATTCCACTGCCAGGTCCACTGCAACACAGCCCAGGAGGGAAAAGCATTACCACATGCACAGCTTCAGCCTTTCAGTGTTCTCAGACTTGCTTTTTGTCCCATTTTTCTTTTGAAAGACTTCTTAAAAAATGCTGACGATGATCTGCACCCACTGAAGGCACTCACAGGGGCTCACTCCGCCCTTAAACCAGCTCTCTTATTATTTCCACCCCCTATCCTGTCTTTTGTCTGAGACTAGTTTGCCACAGCCGCAGATATCTTCTTCCATAAGGAGTCATTGACGGCATTAACCAGTTTCTGTCCACAGTGGGAATTCAAATGTTTATTCCTAGATACAATGCAAGTTCCCAAAGACTTATTTCAGCACTGACTGCTTAGAAAGCAACTTGTCCTTCTGTTGTACAACCACCTCAGACTCTCCCCTTGCAGTACTCACAGTTAGTAGGTGACACAAGCAACACTGACATTCAATCTCACCGCATTACACAAAAGAGTAGAGAGTACTTTTCCCAAGCCAGAGTTTTCAAATCATTTTGGTAGCCACAGTTCACACATCTTATAGTGTTCCTCATTAATGCAATAGTCACAATGTACCATGTGAAATGAGTTCTGCAGGCTCCCAGGATAGAGGTGAAAGCTGGATTAGATCAGGTCCTATGGAATTCTCCTCATATGAATGCCTGAGGGAGGGGTGGGGTTACATTTTAGGAAACTGCTTTCCCCACCACTTTGCTCAGGCTATGCTGTACCACAAACCAAAGAGAAGGTACCACAACAGCAGACGTGCACAAACACAGGATTTGTCTGCAGCTACAGCCATCCTCAGGGAAAGCAGTGAGGTCTCCTCATTTTTCATGGGAATGGTCTCCATGTTAGAGAAGAGCTCAAGTGCAGCACAAGATCATCCTGCTCTTAAGCAGAGGTTTCCTCCAGCCTTTGGGGTGGAAGCAGTGGCAAACACCAGCCCTGCCAGCTGCCAAAGGACAGCAGAGGCAAACAGAGCACCATGCTGTCTCTTACAGCAAATAAACACAGCAGCCAGTACTTACAGTCTGCATCTGCACACACAATGCAGGGGTTTTTTCCTCCAAGTTCTAATGTCACCCTTTTCAGGTTGCTTTTAGAAGCAGCTTCCTTGATCAGTTTTCCAACCTGCAACATTGAGACAAAGAAAGGGCATGGGCAGTTTCCCCGAAAAGTCTTAAAATGTGTAAAGTGTGATGCCAGAAAAGGTTAAAGAGCCTACCAGGAAACTGAAGCAGGCAGAAGTCAGTGCTAGCACTCTTATACAGTTTGAGTTTCCTACTGCTGTGATAAGCTGGGTCAAAACCAGCCCCAGAACGAATGCCTGTTTTAGGCAGATCTGAAATGATGGGCTACATGGGAGACCTACAGAAACTGCATTCTGAGTTACCTGCTACCCACGGCTGCAAAACAAGGCATCACCCACTCAACGCAAGCTAGTGAGCAACACTGGCACTCTGGGGCTCTGAGGGTTATTTGTAAATATGTAAATGAGTTACTTTTAAAAATCAAGAATTCAGTTTCTTCAGATAGAACTTTCCAGTGCAGTGATAAGAACTAACTTTTCCTATCTATTACCACTTTCATGACAGAAAGCTATGGAGAGATTTAGACATTCTGGAAAGCCATTTTGAAAGGTTTGGTTGGAAGCAACTCTAAGGATTGTTTAGTCCCAACTCTCCTGCTAGTGCAGGGTTGCCACTCAGTTAGATCAGGTTGCCCAGGGAAAAGCCCTATATCTTTCTGACCGTTTGGGCTGAGCTGCTCCACGCTGAGTCACATCCCTTCCAAGACAATATCTGACAACATCAGCAGATAAATTCTGGCTAGCTTTGCTATGGCACTCTCTGTACAGCAGCCTGCTCTGATAATCTGATGGAAGTTATCCGGCCAACTCCCCTGAAGAGAAGGATTTACTCTCATTCCACATTTTAATCCAAATAACATCAAACCAAGGGCATTTCTCCCAGGTCCCCAGAAAAAAAAAAAAAACCTTTCCTATTAAATGTTCTCCCCAAATTATTTCTTTGTTACGCTGCTGCTAACACCAAAGCAGCGATTTCTTTTCCCTTTGGAAAAAAATGGAACTCCTCACAAGAAGAGCATAAATCAAGTGTCTGTATAATTCAGTAATCTATTTTTGTTAGAGACAGTATGAATTAAAACACTTTGGGAGTTTCAGTTATTAAGCATTTTATTTTAGGTGTGACTTCATTTTGCATCTGCTTTTCTTGTATCTTACCTTGGCATATAACAAACAACTTCATTTCTGCCTAAAAATATTGTTGCCCTGCAGTGCAGCTGTGAGCAAGGAAAGCATGTGATGACATCAAACTGAGTGATGTAGTTGACAATAGAAGGAAGGGATGCCATTCAGAGAGACCTAGACAGGCTCAAAAACTGGGCACGCGAAAATCCAATGAGGTTGAACAAGACCATGTGCAAGAAACTGCACTTTAGTCAAGGCAGACCCAGATAGCAGTAGAGACTGGGAGAAGAGCTCAGTGAGAACAGCCTTGCAGAGAAGGACTGGGGGGATCCTGGTGGACAAAAAGCTAGACATGAGCCAGCAACGTGAGCTTGCAGCCCAGAAAGCCAACAGTATCCTGGGCTATATCAACAGAGGGGTGGCCAGCAGGGAGAGGGAGGAGATTGTCCCCCTCTACTCTGCCCTTGTAAGTCTCCATCTGGAGTACTGCATCCAAGCCTGAGGCACCCAGTACAGGAATGATGTGGAGCTGTTGGAGAAGGTCCAGAGAAGGACCACGAAGATGATCAAAGTAGCTCTCATATGAAGAAAGGCTGGGAGCTGGGCTTGTTTAGCTTGGAGAAGAGAAGGCTCAATGAGGGGAAATCCCACTGTGGCCTTCCAGTACATGTCGGTTCCCCCTCCTGCTTGTAAGCTCCCTTCTTTTTACACTGATAGTGATAGGACAAGGGGGAAACAGATTTAAACTAGAAGAGGGGAGATGTAAGTGAGACATTACAACGAAATTTTTTGCTCTGAGGGAAGTGAGGCACTGGAACAGGCTGTACAAAGAGGCTGTGGATGTGCCATCCCTGGAGGCATTCAAGGCCAGGTTGGATGGGATACTGAGTAGCCTGATCTAGTGGTTGGCAACCCTGTCCAAGGCAGGAAGGTTGGAACTAAGTGACCTTTAATGACCCCACCAACCTAAACCATTCTATGTTTCTATGAGGCAGCTAGCCAGCAATTCTAAGTCAGCATTTCTCATGGTTTGCCCTTGTAACTCAAGTGGGAGTCCTGAATGTAGAAGTACAGATCAGTTCTGATCACTTAGCAGCCTAACCCTAGAGACAGGAGAAATAAAGCGATGCATCATGCTGCAGATGAACGTAGCTACACAAGAAGTATTACTACAAGCGTATCACTACGAGCTAGCTGGCTAAGGAGGAGCAAGTTAAACTGAGGGAAAGGAAGAAATCTAGATGGGAAAACTCTCATGGAGTCTAGTCTGTCATCAGCATTTTCAGGCTGGCACTGAGCCCAAGCTGGGGCTTAAAAACTAAGTCAAAATGTATTTTGAATTAGCTTTACTTCCTGGCTCAGAAACAGTAGCATTGTGCTGCAAGCACTACAGAGGTGCAGCTGAACTCACAGATGGGTGGAGGGGGAAGAAAACACTTCTAAATTACACACACATTAGCAAAGAATCCATCTCCCTTGGTGTTTCCTGCACACCCACGGATTAGAAAGACAAGCACAGCATCTATAGGAGTTTTCTGCCTATAGGCTCCAGCAGCTGAGGTTTTCCTTATGCCCCTAATCCACTGGATACTCCTTTTTCATTAAAAACCCAAACAGATTCATGTGGGCTGGAAAAGTCTATAAGCTCTATTGTTTTCACACAGCCAGCATCTAATCTGGGCTAAAAGCTTGTGATCTAGGATTTGGAGAGAAGTATGTATCTGGATAAGCTCTGAGATTAGGCCAACTATCAAGAGAGTAAAAGCTCATTGTGAGCTTTTACTTTGTGTTCACATTTGTTCCCATTATTTCTATACAGAAACAGAGGCTTAATACACCTCCTCTTTTGGGTTAAGTTAAGCAGTTAGTACGTACACAAAGCCACTAGATGGTACTGTTGTTAAATGCGATAGCTTTTGAATGTTTAGTGATTTACCTTTATTGACCAAGAATTCCATTCAAGGTAATTAACAATAATTAAGTAACTTGATTACACTCTGCAATTACGAGTATAGGCATCAGAATGCATGAAGTCATCAAGCGATCATAAGAATAATATTATTCAAGGAAATAAAAGTGAAGAGAATACATTTGCCTCAACTGAACCTACTGGTGTTAGCATTTCCATTCTTAGCATGCTGCCCCTTCTTCAGGGTGCATGTTTAAACACTGCAAGAAAAATCTAGAACAGCGAGTAGAAAAAAACAGTCACATTTACAAGCATGCTTTTGTTTGAGAAACTGCAGCAGCGATTACTAGAGACAAATTCATGTGCATGTCACAGCTGTAGCTCAGTTCTATAGACCAGGCCAAGCCATGCATTCCACTTCCCTACACAGATGAGGATGGCTGTAGGTGTCTGATATTGCAGAGGCATCACTGCCACCCCCCCTCCTACGCAAGGCAGCTATAGCTGATACAGGGAAAAAACAAATAGAAAGGTGCTTTACTGTGCAGATCTCAAAAGACACTCAAAAGTTAATCCCATCCGCATCACTGGAGGAAATTGTATGCACGAGGCTGTGTTTTTATTTAAGTCCTAGCTCCTCAGAGTTAACTAAAGCCAAGGAAGAATTCTTCAGGGCTCTGGTGACATGTTTTCCTGTTACACACATATGCAGGGCAGGATTAGCAGGCAAACTTGCCCAGAAGCTCCATCAGGTCAATGACTTGATGTTAAGTAACTGCCAGCTGCTCCTGTAGACTGTCTTACCTTGTGTCAGAACATCTATTACAGATCTTATAGATACGTGGCAGTTTGGCAAAAAACCCAGTTTACAGGGGTGGGATTATCACAAGCACAGGAACTGGTAATAAAAAAAGATGGACCTGACCCAGACAAATCCTGAACACTTCTGAGAAATCCTGTCTTACAGAGCATGATGGAAAATAGTGCTGAAAATCACTGATATTTCATTGGTATTATCTATTATGAATTGCTGCCTTAGAAGAGAATACAAAGAGGCACAGTAGGTGTTATATAAGGAATCCATCACCTACCTTTGTTGATCCAGTAAAAGCAATTTTATCAATGCTCTGATGGGTAGAGATGGCTGCTCCAGCTGTGGGACCGTAGCCTGGCACAATGTTCACCACACCTGGAGGGAAACCCACCTAAAATGGAGGTTAAATACAGCTTTGTAGAGAGGGATTTAACACTCAGAAGCCTCTCTGCACTCCTGAGAGCTGCAGTTCAGTTCTCAGGATGCTTGAATTACTCGCCCTGTATTCTTATAGATGAGAACCAACCCTAAAAACAATCACAGTAATTTCTATAGCATTTCCCTTGCAAACATTTCTATAGCATTTCTAGGAAGGCTGTGCAAGACTCCTTTATCTATATAGCCTCACAGAAGATAAGTGAGCAAAACATCTTAGCCTTTAATAATGAACAGCACCACCTGAATTTACTAATCTCACTGAAATCAGGTTAAGGGCACAAATATACATTTCCCTATTAACATACAAGAAACAGATAAGCAAAAAAGAGTCTTTAACATGCCTAGTGAATGATAAAGTACTTCAAAGCGTATGTAGCACTTAAAAACTGCAAGTTGCAGACAAGGAGCCCAAACTACATACATCAGTGTTTTCCAGTCTTTCCAGTAACATGGCTGTGTGCTATCAGCTGGAATAGATATGGGTGAAAATAACAGCTATGCCTAGGAAATGCCAAGGCTCAGTAAGAATTCTTGGAGGAGTCCCAATGTCAAATCAAACAAGAGCAAGTCTTTTGGCCAAACTTGGCCCTCAGGTACTGCTTTGCAGATGGAGCCAAGGGGTAAATGAATGAAAGTTTGTTTTGAACAAAGGTTGACATCTGTGGTTCTTCAGGGGCCAGAGGGATTAAGAAGTCAGTAAAACCTCACTAGATGATGGGCCTAATAAAACAGGAATACAAGAGCAGATGGTAACAGACGTATGCCAGTTTCCACCGCATTTACAACTTAGATTATCCAAACAGTAATTTTGCCAAAAGAGACAAATGGTAAAACTTCAGATGAAATTCTAGCACAAAGAGAAGTGTGGGACTTATTGGTCTGTTCTTTACTTCCTGAAATAATAGTTTCAAGGATTAAGCTCTTCTAAGCTAGTCCTTCCCAGCTAGCCCTTCCCTACCACTGATGGCAAAGATTGTTTTCCCTGCATTTGCTAACAGTGGAATGGCAGAATATTAAACATCTGCTTCATTCCTTTTGCCCTTTCCACACAAAATCTCAGTACACAAAGCTGTTCCTTCCTAATTTCAGTTTTCTTTTGTATAACTGTTTATGAATTACCTTACAAAAAATCGCTTTGGTAAGATTTTTTTTTTTTGTAAGTTCAGGACAATCTGATTCTACTATGCATGTGATAATGATAAATGACAGTTCAATAGAGTTTGCACTTTGGCTAATGAGTTTTCAAAAAGAAATACTGAATGTCAAACTGTGTAAGTAATGGTGTTTGGAGTCAGCAGCAAAGCCACAAGGAAGCAAAAAATTGGTTCAGGTCTCCCTGAGCTACATTTTTTTTCCCCGTTTTTCTGCAAAAATGAAAGCCAAGATATTTTGGCTGGCCTCATATTATTTCATTCAACCAAACATGTAGCTTTGCTTGTATACTAAAATCACCTGCATCCTTTTAAAGATTAAAAAAAAAAGTTGAACTTGTTCTTCTAAAAACCCTCAGGAAGTCTAGCTGGTTTTGGGTGGAGAAAGGGGCACCTTCAAATCAAATTATTCTGCCCTAATTATACTTCTGTATTGAAGCATAACTGCAAGAAATGGACAGCTTGGACTTTAGCTCAAAATATTTAACCTTACCAGAATGGAGCTGCTTTTTGTGGGAAAATGCCATACAAGTGTTTAAAGACCTGTATGTCAGAATGACATACAAATGATCAGTTGCATGGCAGGGCTACTAGAAGTAATGACAACTGCACTCTACGATAAGATTACACAAGTTTAGTGAGCAAGTCAATGAGCTGCAGGAGATACTTAAGTGGAAGTGCTTTTACACTTCCTCTGCAGGCAAAGAAGCCCTTTGTGTCAATTATTAACATGTTTCATCTATCTAAGAACAGACAGAATCATCATTAGCCTGAGCCTAACAAACAGACTTTTCCAGTTGAGAGGCAAAAGCACACCTCCAAACCTTTTAGTTTTTGTTCACAGCTAGTCATGTAATTAACTGTAAGAGGCTGAAGATGCATCAACCAGTCCTGGAAGGTACAGTGCACCTCCCACCAAATCTGGACTATAAATAGATCTGAGGGCACTTGGGATCCTACCTGACAATATCTAAACAACACTTTGAGATCTCAGCTTATTATCTTCCCTCTGCATCAATATAGGAGTTGGCCTTAAAGACCAGATGTAGCTAAATTCTTCTTTAAGCCACAGAAATATGACAAATTGTTTCTTATGGCAATCACTCTGTCTTTTTTGAATTATCTCACTTAAAAACTCACTGTTGTCTATCATACTCCTTTTTGTCCCACTGCCTAATAAAACTGAGCTTTAATCTTTTGCTCATTTGGGAAAGTAAAAGACAAGGAAGAAAAATAAAAGCATCAGTAGCTTCCTAAAGAAAGAGAAAAGCCTACAAGTACTGTGCTGTTACCTGCCATCCAGCCCCTACCAGTCAGGAAGGCCTTTGGAAAAAGAGGCAGAATACAGGTCATTCACACACCTCATCGTATATTTAACAACTTTTAAACCCACTCAGACAATTCAAGTTCTTATGGTCTTAGAAAAAAAGCACCTAGGTGTGTTATTCAGATTTCCTTACCTCCTTAATCAGCGAGCCAATGTACAGTGATGTGAGAGGAGTTTGTTCAGCTGGCTTAATAACCAAAGTGTTTCCACAGCACAGCGCCGGTGCCATCTTCCAAACCAGCATCAGCAATGGGAAGTTCCACTGCAAGAACACAAGGTCATTTGGATCAGCCACCTACTCACTTCCATACAGTGCTTCTCCCACCTTCAGACAGCTCAGGGAGAAACCAGCAACTGGGAGCATAGCCATAAAAGTGTTTGTTTACAATACTGCATTTTCTTGGACTACAGAGTGTATCTTCCTCTACCCAACTGAGACCCCAATTATTGTTGGCAGTCCTCAAGTTAACTCTAAGTTGAACAAATCTTCGCATGATGCGACCTCATTGCTCACAGCAGTCTGATCACACTTCCTATAAAATGTTGTCTGTTCACAGAAACCATGGTGAAGGTAATGTTCTGATGCATCACTTCTGCACAGAATCTTTATATGGGAGAATTGAAGCTGCTCTTTGAAAGAAACTCAGTTTTCTGTATTAGCTAATCCCTGAGGAGTTAGGAGTTGCACCGTATCATTCATTTCCAGGTTTATAATTAGAAAACTTCAGTGGATTGTTCATACATGGCAGTCCAGGGCAGCTCTTATTTTCCCTTCTGTAAAATGCTCCTTTTCAATTAGTTTTCTTATTTGGAATCAGGAACAAGTCCACATCAGCTTCCTCTGTGCTAATCTGTCTCACGGTCATGTGTATGTGTAGATCTTGGAGCCTAAGCAAGAAGTGGAAAAATCTAGCTCACACTGAATCTCAGTAAAGGTCATTTGGCAACAGAAAGGATTTCTTCATTAAAAATAATTAATGCTGCTTTAGGGATGATGGAAGCGGGCCAACAATAAGGGGACTTCTTGTCAAGTCTCAAGCCATGGGCCCTCAGCTAGCAAGAAAGAAGCTAAGTATGTTAGGAATCCACAAATTCACACTTACAAATAAATTAACAGTTTAGATTTTAAGAGATGAGTTCTGTCGTAACCCAGGAACCCTGAGATAAAGTGGAACTTCAGCTGATGTGCTGCTCTTCAGCTTTTCTCTCCCCCTTTTCCAGACCTGTTTCATTTCATGATTTCTCCAATGGCCATATTCTATGACTTACCCATTTGTCTTTTTCTCCTAAGCCTTCTTGAAGGTCTGAATTCTCATCTTCCACCACCTGCATCTTCCCTACTTTTCTACACTTTCTGAGCACAATGCAACTCCACTGAGTCCTTTCTATTTCAGAATGGCTGGTGAAAGTAACAGTTAGAAACGGATATGAAGTCTGCCTAACAATATCACCCTGGGATAAAGTTCAGTCATATGATGAACCTTCTAAAAAGTGCCCTCACTAAGAGGGTTGTTTAAGTATAGTCAAGCCACAGTAAAAAGGGAGGATTGTTAATTGGCCTAGGGAGACATGCAGAACAGTGACAAATCCTTTTATATCAGGTTGGAGTAATCACATCCACTGACTGATCGTGTTAGAGATCAAACTGGAAAAAAAAATTGAAGAGGATTTGTTCTAAGTAAACTGGAGACATGTTGCTTTGTTGCCTCCACTCATGCTTTTTGCAAACAGCTTTGAACTTGAGACAAATCTGGTCTTACTATTATATTTATTGCTAGTGTAAGGCCCACCTGAAATAGTCCAACTATTTTCCCTTACAGTGGCCCTCCAAAGCATCCTACACGCAGGCTTTTAAAGTGATCAGTTCCAAAAGTGCTTCTGAGTGCTAAAGGTGGCTTAAGTATAACAGTGAAATATCTTTTAATTGATGATCAATTAAACTTATAACACTAATGATCATTATTGATATACCTGATGTTTTTATATTGAGTCACAAATTCTAGCTGCTTACAAGCAGACACTTTGCTTATTCAAGCAGAAAAGCTATGCAGATGTCATTAAGCCAAATGCCTGATAACTAGTAACAACTGTCCCCCAGTTTGCCTAACCCTCAGAGGGCAAAAGAGACTTTACCATCTTATCACTATGTTTACAAGCTCAGTCCACCTGAAGAAAAAGGTAAAATTTCTCCAGATGTCTTTGGGAATTGGTCCAGACCTGGTATCCCCAGGGTCCAGAAAATCCCAAACCACATATGCATTTTATCCTATCTCCCTTATAACCTGATCCCATGGGTCAAAATATTCCATGGACTCCACTGATCCAAGTATCCAAAGAATCTTGGCACAACACCACTTGCCTCATGGCCTGTAGGATACCATGTTCAAAGCATTTTACAACCAGATGGGAATAAACTATGTCTCCCATATAGCTGTAAAGTCTTTCTGGTTGTCTGTTTAAACAAAGCAAGCAGCACACACTAAAACTGGAGATATTCCAAGAACTAGCCACACTGTCCCCTAAGCAGAGAAAGAGACCTCAAGGAAAAACTACATTCAGTGAGATTTGATCACAGAAAGCTCAGAGAACAGCCAGGAGTTGTTAATAATGGATATGATCTGAAACTCCAAAATATGCATCAGCTCTAGGCAGCAAGAAGCTAGTACATGTAATGACAAGATGGTTGTCCTAGCAGTTGAAGAGTCAGAGAGTTCTGACTGCTCTCTGGTGACTGCTGTCATCCTTAGAGAGGAACAGAGCAACTGATTAGAAGACCCACCCTTCCATTGCAGAGGATTTTGCACTGCCAAGAGCAATTGGCATGGGGGTAAAACAAGAAACTACATCAAGCAACTGAAATGGGAGTTCACTGCAGAACAGCTGCACATAACTAGAAATCAAATGGCTGCAGTACAAGATAGGGAAGTGCACATACACTTCCTCCATTTCCAAGGGCACCACTGCTGTTACTTACTGGAGTTATAGCTCCACAAACACCCATCGGTTCATGCCTGGTGAAACAGACAAAGTTTTCATCTGCAAAAACAAAAGAATAAAGGAGGAAAAAAACAGTAAAAATCTTCTATAGGAACAGTTAAGATGACTGCAAACAGAGAGGTTGGAGACAGATCCAAAACCACATTAGACAAAGAATCCTCTCTCTGATCTTAAAACACACCTCCAGTGACCTCAAATGGATGAGGAGCCGTTTCAGAATAGGTCCAAGAGTGCAATGTGACTGCTCTAGGTCTGCAGTCTAGAAGATCTTTTGAAAAAACTCTCAACTATTAGAACATTTGACAGTGTCCTTCCATTATTTTCCCAGCAATCTATCCAGGCATTCCTAGTCCTCATTTGAGTTTGAATCTCAGAAGATACCTACTTAAAATCCATCCTGAGACAGAAAATAAATGCCTTCCTCTGCAGGTTTTCAGAAGCAGATCCTTCTGTGCCCCTCACTTGTCCAATCAAGCCTGATTGCTTTCCAACCCTGATACTGGGTGTGAAGGAACTTACCCACAGGGATAGTCCTGCCCTGGATTTTATCAGCCCATCCAGCATAATATCGGAGTGTCTTTATACAACCTTCCAGGTCAATGAAATAAGCCTGCAGAAAAGGTTTTCCTGTGTCCATTGTTTCCAAAGTCTGAAAAAAAAAAAAAACCAACAAATTACATGCATTGTCAAACACATCCATAGTATTTTCTTAAAAACAAAAATACCTTTCAGAAAAACCTCAATTTTCTTGTGTTTTGTGCAGCAGAGACAGTTCCCTTCCCTCACTTTAAAGTAAGATCTAGTTAATACAACTCAGGTAGAATAGAGACAACTAGACCTGCTAACACTGATACATGCACAAGTTGCTTTGTTCAATCACTGCAATGAATGCACATTTTCTGTAAGAGCCCAGGAGGTGGTTGTGGGTGGGATACAGGGCTGTGGTCTGGAGCACCATCTGAAGGAATGCAAGTCCCTTGACTTCACTGTATCTGACCTTCTGACACAGATGTTCTGGACTCCAGATGGTGTCACTAAAATCAGCCTGACCCACTTTCCTTTTTTCTGCTTTTTCTGCTTCATTGTCCTAAAAGCAACCTCTGAAATGCCTCTCTTATCCACAGGATGATAGAAAACACATTTTTTTTTTTTTTTAAATACAGTGTTCTAATAAAGTAACATTTAGGCTCAGATCTCTGCTTAGACAACTGCAAGGGAGAAGTTATTTCACTGAAGTTGCACTGACATTGAGCAGCTTTAAACAAAGACCAGTCTCAGACTGCACCCTTCTCACTGTTCTGAACATTAGCTGAGTGAATACTTTGTTCTGCTCAGGTCATTAAAAAGGATATTGGTGAAAAAAGCCAGCACATCCATAAAGGAAGAAATATCCCTTGGTAGATTGAAACATCTTTGTTTACAAATGAAGTCATACCCTGTCATATTCCACAGACATCAGGGTCCAAACAGACATTCCCCTTGGAATGACTAGGATTGTTATCCACTCTGAATGTCTGCTAAAATAACTGATTTTTTAAGCGATTACTTAACGTGCAACCAAAGCAGCTAGGGCTGGTTTTTCTTCAGAGAAAGTAGCAATGCCAAGAAAGTCATCCCAGATCAGAAGGACAGCAGAAAGCCTGAAATTAGTGCCCTGGTTTATGGAAAAGGAGGCTCCTTTGAATTTGCATCAAAAAAAAGTGCAGAAAATGAACAGAGCATATTTGCACACACTTATTTCTCCCCCTTTATATTTGTTGGCCAGAATTGCCTTCAAACCTGGAGTTTTTGAGTCTGTTCTACAGAACTTGGAGGCCATCACATGGTTCACAGATAACATATTGGGAAAGAGACCTAGTTTGAAACAGTCATGTAAATACAGACTTCTAAATACATCCACCCATGCTGCTCTCAGTGGGACATCAGCTCAGGAACTCCTGCATACAACAGCACTGAGCAACATGAATGCAATACTCCTAAAGAAGAGCATAGCAAGAGTGCTGTGTTGAGGCAGTGAAGTATAGATAGCAGCTCTAAGCTGAGAAATATTAGAGACTGTATGCACAGTTTGTAAAAATGTACAAGTCCAACACAAAAGCTTCTTATCAGCTGCAGAATATCTTAGCCAAGGTCCTACTTCCCTTGTTTTGCACCAAAAGGATTCTTTTAGGACAGGATAGGAAATCATTAGCAGTAGTTCTTCAATGCAGAAGTCCAAGTTAACACAGCCTCACAGCTATAAAGAGATTTTCCTGAGCCAATACATTCAGTGGAGAAAGTACCAGATCCCACTTACACACATTCTAAACTTTGGACGACATCCAACAAGAGTCTCTTTCCAGCCCCCTATTTTAGGGGATTTGAAAAAAAAAAAAAGTCAAATTGGCCTTGCATTTTCATAATAAGGACCAAGGCAGATTTAGTTGTTTGTGCATTTTTTCCTTCCTTCGTGGTTTATAGGCTTTTTCTTGTTGTTGTCTCAAATATGTAGATACTACCTAAGCTAGGAGATGCAAGAACATTGATAAACTTAAAACCAAAAAACGTTTACTGCTTTAAAAACAAAAGTAATAGTAATATCTGCAATCAATTCAATAACTAGCCAAGGTCTTGGATAAGAACTCCGGTACAGATAACTAACAGTCATTGTCTATGATCCCCAGAATTATCCTGCAGAAAAGTGAAGATGAGCTATGACTCCTGCCTCGATTCTTCTACCCTTCACGTAGGAAGGGAGAAGGAGGGCTGGGAGGGAAGAGTCATCCAGTTCCAAAGAACGTATACAGTTAGTGTCAGAGCTCAGAGAAGAAGTTTGGTCCTGTATCACTGTTATTTGTTTCTCCATGTGGGAGGCACTGTTCTTTACCTCAGACTCAAAGGTCAGGCCCAAATGTCTTACTTCTGTTGAGAAGAGGAATAGGAGCTAGGTCAGGACTGAACTATGGTTCTTCTTTGGAGGAACTGAAATCCATAATACAGGACTGCACTAACGAAGCTCAGGCTAACACAAGGATAGGTTAATCCAGGAAGGTTTTACAAATGTCACTACAGATACTGAAGCCCATTGACACTGAAAAAGCTGTCAGGCATTCCCTACAGCCTAAGACAATGAGCACAGGAAAAAGAGGAGCTAGAAGATGGAACCTTTCTGCAGGATTCCCTCCTCCTTAAGTGCCCTTGAAAGTAGCGTGACAGGAGATGGATGCAGCAAAATGGTAAAGATGTGGCTGAGTTATCAGCCAACTGCTGTTGGTTTATTTTCACTCACTAACCACAATACTTACTGCCAGGATGACTCTGTCTCTCTCTAGAAGATCAGCCAGCTTGTGTAGGAGCCGTCCTCTGCTTAAGGCATCCATCTGTCTCCACTGAGACCCCCTCTGGAATGCTGCCTTTGCTGCTTCCACAGCATTATCCACATCAGGCTAGAGCAGTGACATACATAAGAAAATGTTAAGTTACAAGAAAGACGTTGAACAAAGACAGAGACCCCAGCAAGCTGCTTCCTAGATGATGTTGTGGTGGCTAAATTCAAATCTTCTGAGAAGATCACCTCCATTTTACTCTTGGATTTACAACCAAGCCTGCAAGCCATTTTGGATTTGGTCTGGGCTGATAAACAACCTAAAAGTCAAAGTATCAGCAGGGGTTTTAAAGAGTAATTTTATGCAACTAGTTTGTTTATAAAATAATCCAGAATCACATTCCTGCTGATACAGGATGTAAGTGACACCAGGGAAAGGATAGAAAAATGAGATCCCAGTTCTGTTCCCATTGGAGCTTCCCTAAACTTGACAGGCTATTGTCCTCCATCAATCAGTCTGGTCCACACAAATGTGGGAAGGAAAGACCCCCATGAGAGAGATCAGTTTTATCCAGGGGAACAATCATGCTCAGATCCCACCACTACATCTCACTTGAATGCATGCCAGCAACAGTTAGCATACCAAAAAAAAAAACTCCCTTAGATCCTGGATAGCACTTCAAGATTATTTTTTACCAGAGGGAAGGATTTTTGTTGTCTAGTGCTTTGACAGTCATTTCACCTACCCAGACTTAGTGCCACTCTCTCAAATGCATTACTGCATGCAACAAATTCCATCACTTCTCAAACCAACCCCAACAAAGCTTCTTGTGATGCTTTGGCCACAGTATGGCCCTGACTCCTCCTTTCTCCCCTCCACTAACATACAACAATTAAAAAATGCAACGGCAACCTCCTGACTCAATGAAGTCAATGGAACGCTGCCATCAACATCCATGAGCCCAAGACTGTACCCCCAAGCATAGAGAGAGCACAATTCATTCTGTCTTTGGTCAGATTCCTGCTCTATGTAATGTCTGGTACAGCCCATACTTCACTGCATCCTTCAGCTTATGGAGAAGTCCTTGCACCTCACTATAATACGTGGCTAAAGGGGGGGGGGGGGGGGCGTCCGGCCTTGATTG
>JAOWBP010004028.1:14925075-14935424 GCA_028571105.1 Tragopan temminckii | reverse complement strand
AACGGGCGGCGTCCCGCCGAGGCGCTGCGGCCAGCGAAGGGTCGGGGGGCGCCCGCGGGCCGCGCCTGCTGCCTCGGGGCGATGAAGCGCCCTCGGGGAGGCGGTGGAGGCCTCTCAGAGGGATGGAGGCACCTCAGGGCTTGGGGAGAGCGGCCAGTTGGCCTGCGCCCATCTGAGGGGCCCCGAGGGTGCGGCCTCGTAGCGCGGTGGGGACGCCGAGATGGATGCTCGCTGTCACGGAGTCCTGAAGGATATGGAACGTGTCTGAAGTGACAGATCTCGGCTCGGCGCCGGAACGAGTTCGTTACACGTTGCTTAACAGCCCTCTGAATGAAGTATGTAGGGCTCCTTAGGCTGGGGGCCAGGACGCCGGGAGCACCCTCACACCCACACACGCATGGAAGATAACGCGGCATATTTTCCATATAACGAGTGGCGAGGTGCCAGCAGTTATCTTACAAAACGTTTCGCAGAATCTGTAATCCCCAGCACTAGTCAGCACTTTGCTGTTCCAGCGCTCAGAAATAAAGGCAGATCGGCTGTGATATCATGAGCCTTAGTGCTGATTCAGAAGGGAAAGTACCACCGGTGAATCAGATCCTGCTTCCCGGAGCCCGCAGGATGCTCCTGAGATCCCCGCTCCACGTGGGGAGATGCAGTACAACAGCAGAAACGTTTACATCCACGCTGCCCGTTTTTAACTTCCCAATTGCTACTTCGTAGAATCATCGAGGTTGGGAAAGCCCACTAAGATCCTCAAGTCCAACCCCAACCCACCGTGCCCACTGACCACGTCTCTCAGTGCCACATCTCCACAGTTCTTGGACACCTCCAACCCCACCAACCTCCCTGGGCAGCCTGTTCCAATGCATTACCGCTCCGAGAAGAATTTTTTTCCAACCTAATCCTCCCCTGGTGCAACTTAAAGTCATGACTTCTTGTCCTAAAGTCATTACCTCTTGTCTTTTCCCACCAAAGCAAGAAAAGCATCAAAACTAGAAAAAAATTCTTAACTGAAACCATACCTGATACTGGTCCCAGTAAAGTGGAAGTTGTATCCAAGCTATTCTTGGATGTCGTCAGTGAAACTACATGGTGGGTGATGTGATTGCACAAATCAGTCAGAGATGGAAAACATTTCTGTCTCCTCCCTGGAACAGACATGGCCACAGATCCATTTCAGGGCTGGTGACAGTTGGCAGCAGAACTTTGTGTCTCAGATAATTTGCCAGTTTGGATTTTATGATAACGTAGCACAAGACTACAGGAAATAATTTGATGCTTCAAATATCAGACGAGGGGAAAAGACTGCCATGGAGGTAGCACAGTACAGGTAGAATTAATTCATTTTTATCTGCCTGTACTTTGCCCACGGAAACACTCAACACACATGGAAAGTGATTCTGTAATTAGAGAACAAAATATCTGGATGAGGGCAAACATGAATAAGAACTTTCAGGACAAGCAGTGTCAAGGGAGTAATTCCACTGGATTGTCTCATACAGAATGACTTTGTCTTGATCTCTCACAAGGAAGATTTTTTGCAGGGCAATCCTGGGAACATTATTTGAGGTACTATCACTTCTTTGAGTTAATGTAGGTGCACAGTGAGTTGCAGCTAAGGTAAAAGCTCTGCACACAGGGTTTCAGGATATAGCACTGCTTTAAAAGGCTGTACAAAGTAAATGATTTGTGAGTCAGTGGCATACGAATGAGCTGAAATAATAGGCTTTGACCAATATACATAGCTGTACACAGTGTGTCCCTTAGACATGTCACGAGTAGAGTAACAATACGTTCCACCAACAAGTTTTGTGGACACTGGGCCCTCGTTGGGAAACTCTGTCCTCCCATAAACCAGACCAACACCACCAGCCTCACGAGATGTGTCCTCTGTGGCCAGTGATTGTATCAGACCCACCACAGAGAAAACACTCAGTCCTCCATCCTGCTGAGTGGGGAGCTCAGTGGGAGATGCCCTAAAAGCAACAGCAGGGTCCGTGTCAGAATGGGTGAGAGGCGTTTTTATTTGTTCCCATGCTCCAGGAACACCACACCACCATTCACGTGGAAGTACTGAAAAAGCGGGTTTTACCTAACTTTGTAACAGTTCATAAATGTGTCAGAAACAGGGGAAAAGAGGAAAAGAGTCTGTTAATGAAAGGTCATGTTACTATTGAGTCACCTTATTACGTTCTACTGTTGCAGCAGTGTTCTCAGAGATGTCTACAATACATGCACTGACTGCGATAACCGAATTCCTCATTGCTGTGCTTTTCTGCAGAGCCACGTCTTACAGAAGATTTCTAGACTCTGAGTACACCAAGCTCCCTTCCAACCCAAGCTATCCTACGATAGGAGTCTATGATACAATTATCTGTCAGCCAGCATAAAGATTGCCTTTCCTAATTTGGGTCAGACATGGACACTCCTAAGTCTGCCACCATAAGTTGGATCTGACCACACTGTTCTGTTCCAGTCTGTCTGTGCCGAGAGCCATCCCAAGACGTGTTTGTGCTATGATGGAGTGGTGTCCCTATCTGCTGCATGCCATCATTTCTGCAGAAATTAATTTGCTAGAATTCCTAACCTTATCCAGCCATAAGAAAGGGAATATTCTGGGTGGTAACTCCTCCTTCAAACACACCCCGTGCCTGTTTATCTGTCCTATATCCTGGCCCCACACCAGGAGTGCAGTGGGGTTGTACCCAGAAGATTGATGAAGACCTCTGTATCACCTGAGATCATGATGGTTCGGGGCAGCTTTGGCATCCTGCCCTCTGGATAAACACAGACTTGGCAGTAGGGCAGATATTCACTGACATGACTATGGTCTGCACTGAGCCCCATCAGCAGTGGTGTAGCCACTGAGAGCTGCTTACAATTCAAGCAGTTGATATCTACCGGATACTTTGCATTTATTCCTCAGCCTATATTCCAAGCGGAGCAGAAGTTCTATAGCTGTGCAGTTAGTGTGGCACAAAGCCAAAGCTTATTCTTCTTACTTTACATACACCCTGAAGCGCATACACACAAACATGAATGCATGTGTGAAACCATATACTCTGACAGGCTACTGAGGCTGTATGCTTCAGTACCCAGCAGCCGGGAGTGACCAGAACTTGCCTGTTTGTGTGTACCCTGATGAGTTGTAATTGAGTGATCAGTGCCCTTTTCCTACAGCCATCCCCCTCAGTCTGCATCAGCGATGGTTGCTGCTCTTGAAAAAGCAGCTCCTTCATGTTTTATCCTTAATGTGCAGAAACGGGACTTTTTACTGCCTGTTGTTCAAACTGCACTTTGGGCACAAAATTATTCACTTCCATATGTTTTTCCCATGTTGCTTACTGTAGCGTTTTCTTTCCCACTAACTTTGAGAGGATGCTGACCCTAGAGAAAACAAGGCAGGACGTGATGAATTCAAAAAAGGACTTCATTATGTTGAGTGTAAGCCACCTACAGCCTGAGCACTTCACATGAGAGCATTCAGAACTCAGCTCCCAGTGAGCTCAGCTCCAGATGTAATTGCACAACACAGGGGCTCTGCAGATCTCCCACCTTAACACCCAGATAAGGCAGAACACACAGCCCACAGGGCATTGCTCACCAGGGAGTTTAAGCTGGGAACTTGCTTATTTTTCAGTGCCAGATTTTGCAACCGCATTATTCATATAACTTTATCTTCTGGGGGTAGTTTTCTACCGTTTGAGATCATTTTTCCAGACTTGAAAATCATAGATTTCATCTCTTTTGGTCAGTTCACCAACAGGATGGAGAAATGGTCCCTCAGATATCCATCTAAAAAGGCTATTTATTAACAAACATAACTAAGTGCTTGTTTAGGCGTCCAACCAATTACTTAGCTGTCTAATGGTAATTTCTGCTGCTTAAAATTTGGCTTCTACAGGTTTGGTTTTTTTTTGCTATGAGTTCATTGAAGCCAAACATGCCATATAAAACAAGAAGAAATGGTAATAACCAAACTAAGGCTCTCAGCTGTGAAATACATTGCAAATGACATAATGTTAATGAAAAATTCTGCCATTTTATATCAAACCAAATTCTATTCAGTATTCATATGCAATTTTAAAGGGCTACAGTCTAGAAATAGGACCTTTTTTTAAAGAAGATCTGGCCGTTGCAAAGATCCTTTGGAAATTGTGTCTTACAGTTCTTTTTTTTTTTTTTTCGTTAATCCAACCTTACTTGTGCTGTGCCAAATGCTATAAGGGGAGAAGGGCTGTATGCACCAGGTGTGTTTGGGAGTTTGAAGTAGCCTTACCCCATGAACTCACCAATCTCCAGTTCTCCTATCACCTTTCTTGTGACCTCTCAGGTTAAGGCATCCTCTGAAGAAGAGACTGGTCTTCCATTTCTCTCCATCTCCACAAAACCTGCATGTAAAGGTGAAGAGAAACAACACAAGGTACTGCAAGATGTTATTTGGGTAAGCCTGGTAGCCTATCTGTCATCCTAAACTTGTCCTCATGGTGCAAAACAAGACTTTAGGGGCTCAGGATGGAAGACAGCCCTTTTATACTTGGCACTGTAATTACTTCATGAAGCAAAATACTCAATTTTCTTCACGTGTGTCATAGGTATTAAACTGACTGTACACGTGGACTGGCTTTCCCTTTAGTTTTCCTGCCTCCAAAAATAAATCAGAAAAATTAGTGGCAAGGAAATAACAAACAGCTGAGCGTTTTGAAGCCTTTGTATTAAAACAACTTCTATTTCCTTTTGCCATCGCTTCCCTCTGCCAGGGTCAATGCTGGAAAATGAGGAGAGTGGGAGCAGGAACAGAAGCAAGTGCATGATAACCCACTAAGATAGTGTCTGTGCTGGGAAGCAGTTCAAGGACCTGTTTCATTACGAAGCATTCAGTGCGTCTGGCACCGTGAACCACTCCCTGCGTTGATCTAGCCATGCAGATCTGAGCATTATTTGCCTACAAACAGCTATTGTTAGTGGGAAAAAAGAAAAAAAAGAAAAAACAAATATGTTTGTTTTTCCTCCCAGATCGTGTTGCTTTCTACTTTCTCTTGATAAGAGGCACGCAGGGTGGGTGCCCAGGCTTTGTAAGCCGTGGTTGCCTTGTTAGGAACTGAGGAACTTGAAATGTGCTCTCTTACTTCCTCCCTGCCTCTTTGCTCTCCCTCATGGTCACATCTGCTCTGGGCCCAATGCCCACCCGCCCTGCATTAACGCCCCAGTACACACAGCCCATGCGGCCCAACGCTTTGCGATGCGACGTACCCAGTGCTGCAACATCTTCCCAAACCAAGTGCCTGCAAACAGTTTTGTTTACAGGAAGAATCATTTGGCTTCCTAATGCTACTTTAGAGCTGTGCCCGGCTGGCTTAGCCATTTCGGGTCTTCTCAGAGAAACAGCTTTGCAGGGCACAGTCATGAATCTTGAAAATACAGAGCAGAGCAGGTAAACAAATATCCTTATGGAAGATACCATCTCAGGCCTTGATCCTGCAAACTCTCCCAGGCTTAAAGTTAAGCAGTCCCAGATGACTCCAGCACAGCTCCTCACATGCTTACAGCGCAGAGCCTTTGCCAGATCAGAGCCTTTATGTCTAATTGCAAAATAAAAGGCAACTCTCCCTGTCCTATCAGCTGTAATGAATTGTTATTAACATAACGTTTTAAAATAGCTGCGGGGCAGATCCCAGGCAGACCCACTGGGGATAAAATGATGTGTGCAGGCTTGTTGCAACAGGACCTACAATTACTTTTTCTTGGACGAAGCACAGTGCCAGTCATACAAAATGCTAACAGCACAGCGAGGTTGTTTTCCTAGGCTCTGACCTGTGCAAGGCTTTTGTGGTTCTTTGCACAGCCCCTTTGTTTGCCACCTTTGGAGCTGAATCCTGATTTTTGCTTCAACTGTGGGTTAGGAAACGTTCTCCTCCTCACCCAGGGCACCTGTCTATAACAATGTATTGGTTTCACAACATCCCGACCTACCTTGGCCGGAGACAGCAAACCAAACCAGCACACTCGCCTTGCACACCGGCTCCACGCCCACGACCCGGCCGTGGGGGTCCCATCCGCGTTTCGAGGTGGCAAAAAGGAGCACAATGAGCCGCATTGTCCAGCGGCACCGCTTCCACCAACGGCAAAGCTGGGGCAGAATCTGGGGGCACAACAAGAGAGAGGAACCCACCCAGGTCTGCCGCTCGCCCTGCTGCCCGCTAATGAAGAGCCAGCCCAGGGCCCTCATTAGGGTCCCGGGGAGCGCACCCAGCCCTCCGCGGAGCGCCGAAGGTTGAGCGGCAGTTCGGGGCTGGCGTTTGCACCTGGGGCTGCCGCTTTTTCATGGATTTTAACACATGCAAACAAGAGCTTTTGTTGGAAGGGACAAAAGCTGTCCCGGCGCGGGGCTCTCCCCAACACTGCCCGCATTGTTTCCCCTCCGCTGCTTCTTGTCACCCTCCTTGTCGGACTTTAATGAGGACAACGAGATTTCGCAGGCTCATTTCGCACTTCAGCAACTTTCTAACACTTTCTTAACGAGGAAGAGGGGGCGGGAGGGCCCGGGGAGGAACCGCCCGGCCCGGCAGAAACCCGCACGGCCGGCTGCCCCCAGCGCCCCGGCTCAACCGCTTCGCCCCATTAAAACTCCCGAAGAACCGGGAGGGTGGGGGGAACCCGCAGGAGGTGGGCAGCGGCCGGGACCGTCGGCACGGCTCGCAACCAAGCGGTTCCCCGGCGCAGGTAGCATTTCCCGGAGCAAAAAGCTTTCCCCGGGCTCAGTCTCAGCTCTGGAAATCCTCAGCTTCGCGGGGCGTTAAGGACAGATGCTGGGAGGGGGAGGGAAGGATGACGGGCCCCAGTCCCACTCCGCACAGGGCAGCTTCTCCTTAGCATCGTCAGCACTGCTGAGACGCCGCCGGGATTGCGGAGGGCTGCGCTAAGGCGGTGCTTTGCCCTCCTTTGGCTTTCGGGGAACGAGCCCTGAGTGCCCCCCACCCCGTTTATTTCTTTTGCTGGCGGCTCTGGGGCTCCCGGCGCAGTTTTGCGAGCACGGTTTGCCAGCAGCCTTCGCAAATCCCCGCCTCGCAGCCCCGTTCCCACGGCCGACATCTCCCCGCTGCCTTTTTTCCTTCCTTCCCTTCGGTGAGACGTGCGGAGAACTCGAGAAGTCGTTTAATGCGAAAGGATTTTAAAACACAAAAGTATGCGGCGAAAGAAAAAAAAATAATCACACCCCGACCGCTTAATTAGGTATTTACCGAAGGAGTCATTACGGCCTGCTGGGTATAACAGAGAATTTATAGGTTCTCAGACCACAAAGAAATTCGGTAATTACTTTTTTCCCCTTTACAATGGGATGGGTTGAGGGTGGAGAGTGATAAACTTAACTCCGTTCCCCGGCTTTTGCAGATTAGCCCTTGGCATTGGTCGGTAAACTGCGAGTGAATAGAGACTGTGTGACCACAGTCCCTTGAATTAGGGACAAACATTTCCTCTGTGCATTTTAAATAACGCTGCTGCCAAATATTTTGTTACCAGAGATCATTATCCTTTGAATGAAAACTCGAGGAGTAAAGGCATTGGTTTTGTCTTTGCTGGTGTGGAACGGACTATATGATATCTAGAACAGCAACAAGCTTTCACAAATTGCTATATGATTTCTACTGCCAGGTTCTGTGATATTGGATACGACATAAAAATAAAAAAGCCGGGCAGATAGACACAGAAAGTCACAGAAACCACCTGTATATTCTGTTTCAAAGGGAAATCTCAGCTATTGTCTTACTGGCTCTGGTTCTGTTAGGCCTTGGATCTGCTTAATCTTTAAAGCTATTCAAACAAATTGAATGATACAAGGCGAGTCTACTATAATTAATCTGGATTCTTGAATTTTGATACAAACTTTTATGTAACTGAGAAGTTTCTCCCTTTTCCTTGCAAAGACACTAAATAGACACTATGCCCTTCTGTTGAGGCCACTACCACAAAGTCGAAAAGAACAAACCTGGACATTTTCCCTCGGCGGGGAAGAAAGGGAGGAATGTTAGAAAGAGATGTAAACCCAAAGTCGTGGGAGAGCTGGTGGTGGTGCCTGGACAGGAACCAAGGCTTGAAGTGGTGTGTAAGATACGAGCTACACGAACAAGCCAATCACTCTCACGTGGATCAGCTTCAGTACAGCCTGTCCCAAAGAAATGGCAACAGTGCTGTTGTGCATGGGAGAACCAGTGACTGCCACTGCAGATGACGAAGCTCAAGCTGTGGTCTGTCCTTTCTCAAACTGTGCAGTTTGCTCTCAGTATTCATCAGAACCAATATTTCGCAGAGCTGCACATCCTGTGATGAGGCATTGCTGAAATCCCCCAACACGACTCTCTTGTAGGGGTCGGTATTTTGTCTGGGTGATCAAGGAGCAAAGAATGATGTCTTTTACTTTTTGTTTCTTGCTTTTTTCTTTTCTTTTTCTGATGTGGGCTGTCCAGTCCGTGACTTTAGTGGAAAATCAGTACACAGGGGAAGGTCAGTAGACTTAGACCAGCTTAATAACTCACAGCTTGCAGGTCCAGTTCCCACCAGGGTCACTGGTAATACAGCATACAGAAGCAACATGCACATGGATGGTGGCAACTCTCCACGTCGTCCCACAGCAGGTCTATGTCTCCGAATTTCCTCTGTGCAGATTTCTTCTCATCCAGATTCTTCTTTTAGTCAAAGAAGGCGAAGGGAAAGAATGTAAACCTTTTGGCTTTTGAAACTGGTTTGCCTGGTGATGATAGTTTGTGTAGGGATGGTCTGTGGCCAGGGAACACACATGGAAGAGGAACCTTGTCAGTTGCTGCTGGTTAGGATGATGCCATTGAGCAGCGTCACCTCCAACCCTTCCAGGTGTAGTGCCGAGCCATGTGCCCAGGGCTCTTTGCCTGCCTACTCCTGCTCACATTGCCTCTTTCTCCAGAAATGCCCAGAAAGGGTTATTCTCCATTCTCTGCAGAAGTGTCACCTCCTCAATGCTGTGAAAAGACAATTTGGACTGCAGCTGTTCATTTTAGAATGGGGAAAAAAGAAAGAAAACAAGCCAGGCCAGTTTCCTGGCTCCCAAGGAAGAGACAACCAAAAGCTGCCCATGCCATAGTCCAGCTGGGATGGTTTTTCGGTGCCAGCAGCACCTGGCTTGCCATCAACTCCAATGCCACCAGGTCCTGTCACAGCTCCTCAGTGCCGGCCCCAGAGGCCACGGCAGATAAACCTCTCCAGGTGTTCCGCTGAGAACAAAAGGCCTTTTCAGCGGCTGCTGGGAAGGAAGAAGCCTCCTTGCTGGTTGCAAAATGGCTTTCCTGGATGGCAATATTTGGTTACAGTAAGATCTGTTATTTCAGAAGAAGCCCTGCAGAAGGGAGGGTAATTTGACTCAGGCACATAAAAAAAAAATAAATAATGGTGTGGGGATTCGTCTCCCTCCTTCCTCACAAAGTAGTGAAACAATATTGAGTTGCAATGTTTTGCAGCAGAAGTGGATATTGGGACCATCTCACCTTGTTACATCCGCTTAAAGCCGTTGCGACTCCGTTTCCCCTTATGCCTTCCCCACGCTCCACAGGCTGCTCTAGTCGGTGCTCTCTGATAAACGGAAGATCATCAGACTGTTAAGGTTGGAAAAGAGCTCTGAGATCACCCAGTCCAACTGCCACATCTCCACGGTTCTGGAACGCCTCCAAGGCCGGTGACTCCACCACCTCTCTGTGCAGCCCAGGCCAGTGCCCCACCACTCTTTTGGAGAAGAACTTTTCTCTAACGTGATATATTTAAAATTATTTTCCTCACTTACTTCAGATAGAAATGGGAAGGACAATGAAAGGAACCTCTCCACACCGAGATGGCATTGCCCATCTATGAAAGAACAGCAGAGGGAGGCTGCATGAGCACAGATGTATGTGCTTAAATGGAACAGCAAGCGCATGTAACATTTTTTAATGTCTTCTAAAGTCACTGTGACAATTCTTGCATGTTTATTTACGAAGCTGTACTTCTTATTTTAAATAAATGACTGAACTCTGGCTCAGAAATTGTGCTTTCCAATAAAGCTCTGTTATTTCTTAATAAGGACAGCTCTATCCTAATTCTTCAAATGCTCCGACTAACATCTACACAAATAATGGGATTTGGCTGAATACAGTTAAATATATTTGATTACTTCCCTTTTATCTAGCTCTAGGCTTACTGTACTTTTCCTTGGATGGCAAATAAGAAGCCCTTTTCTTCTAAGTGACAGCAGGGGAAAGAATCAGGTTGCTAATTTACCTGAGACCCAGGAGTGTGTAATGATAGATGTGTGCTGGAAGCAACCGAGTGGGCTTTCTGATTTT
>JAOWBP010004028.1:14886704-14915601 GCA_028571105.1 Tragopan temminckii | reverse complement strand
CGACCTCACAATCATTCCCAGGAAGCAACAACTGCTAAATGCTCAAAGCAGCTGTGGTGGCCATCATGGGGATTGGAGTCCCTCAGATCTCTTCCATTTGCCTGAAGAAGCTCCAGGTTCCTCTCTGCAATGTCCAACCTCAGCTGCCCGCATCAGAAGGAAAACAAAAGCTCTTCTTCCTCTTGGTTCATACTTCAAAGGTATCTTGAAACTCTGTAGTAAAGTTTAAGGTAAAATTTACACCTTAGTTTGTGTGTAACCCAAAGAGTTACACACTAGCTTAGGTGTAAATCACTGAACTCTACATATGCCAACAGAAGTCAATTTAGGATTATACAATTGAGAATGCTAAATCAATTCTAATTAGAAAAGTATCATCTGTTCATTTAATGCCATAGAAATAGTTTTTATAATTTGCCCCGAATCATCAGCTTTACTATTTATTCATCCATTTTCAGATTGCAGTGGGCAAGAAGTTGGGCTGTTTTCAGTGGTGAGGATGAAAAATTCCCATTTTTTCAAGTATTTGCAAAGCCAAAGGCCTCAGCAGAAGTTTGAAGTCAGTCTAAAAAGCAAAACAAAAAATAAATGTATTTCTTCAAAAAGCATTTTCCATGGAAAATACAACAGATGAAACAAATATTTGAGTTCCCATGTAGGTACAGCATGCTCTCCAGCTCAAGACACCCAATGCTTTGGGAACAGATATATTTGGGATTGAGGTGACCAACGAGTTGGGTGAGATGTGCCTGGAGCACATCCTGACAGGTGCTCAACACCATCAGCTTGCTCAATAATGAATATCAGGGTACTTTGTCCCAGTGGGAGCAAGACATATTTGTACAACCTGATGCTTCTCTCTGCGTTGCCTACGTTGAGATATATGCCCCAGCTGCCACATGGTTAATCACCCTTGACATTTTTTATGGCCCTGGCAGTTGGTTGTTGCTGAGAGCCTGCAGAGGAAGATAAAAATGACACAGTGTCAGAGCGTTGTCACATCCGTGGCCCTCTGTTTTTAACCTTTCCTGGCTTCTTTTGAAGGGATTTGCTTCCTGAGGACAAAAACATTCAAGGCAAATGGTTTAGATTTGGAAGGAGAATGAAACTGAATATCCCTAAAAGTGAAAGCCCACGTCTTTGTGTCAAAACAATACAACAGCCCCAAGTGCAATTGCTTTGAAATCAGCCAAGTCTTTAATTATGGTGCACGTGTGCGTCTCGGTGGGTGCACACCCGGGTGGGAGCACGGAAGGAAGGGCCACATGGGCTGTTTCTTAACGCTAAGTCGTGGTGCGCTGACCTGAGCAATGTTAATTTCAATTAACAGAAAATACTGCAGAAGGAGGAAGGCAGAACAGCACTCTGACACCATCCTTCACCCCAAAACACTGCCTGGAGGCAGCAGGGGAGCCCTGGGCACTGCAAACTACAGCACAGCAGAGAGCTGCAGGCAGCCACAACTGACCTGAACGATGGTTACAGTCTCTCCAATTCACTGCGAGCTTCTGCCATGCAGGACACCTAATTAATAAGTTTCTCAGCAATACATGGCATTTATAGGGATACCATCGTGTAATAATCTGTTTTCAATCACAAGGTTTGGAAGAATAAGGCTTTGCATACCTTAAGACTCCCAGAGGAATGCATTGGTGATGATGATGTTCCTTTAAGTAGCAGCAGATGTCAAGACCTGGAGGAACAATTTTTCTTCCAGAGCTGAAAGTGGTGACAAAAAACAATATCTTCACTGAGGAAAAGCTGCATCTGTGCCCACCACAATGGCTGTGTGAAGGGAAGAGCTACAGGCACGCCTTGCAGTGTGAAGCACCATATTGAAATGTTGAGGTCTCCATGCACGATGCATCACAAAACAGATTTGTACCCTCACTGGAAGGTGGGTGCTTCCCATCTGGGCCATGGCTTAGGGCAAGTGAGTGTTTATTGCCCAGTGCTGTGGGTTTAGTTTCTGTTTGCTTTAAGGTGAGGACCAGCTGTAAGTGCTGACCCCTTCATAGTGCTGGAGCTGGGGCATCCTTGGCTGGAACCAGTGAGAAACCAACATCCAGTCTCAGTTATTATCTTCTTCCACCCTGAGTAAAAACTGCAGGAGCTGAATTTTCAGTCCAAAGCCAGCCTTCTGGGATTGGACTTCGAATCCAGTTCTGTACTGAAACCACTCATTTTCCTACGCCATTTTAACAGTGATAAATCTCACTGCTTTGGAAAGACCTGGGCACAGGAAAACTGCGCTTTTCCATTATTTTTAATAAAAAATAATACGTAAAGAACAATGCAACAGATTTCATCCCCAGTGGCTCTCAACCCCAGATCTGGTTTCGTACAAGCCCAAACCTGACCCTGTATTCTGCCTCAAACCCCAAACTTTCCATGGGCTCCGGGTGGAAAGTTACCGACCCTGTATCCAAGCCAACTCTCAAACACACAAATAACTCGCCTGATGAAATTTTTGTAGGGGAAAAAAAAATATATATATATATACACACACACACACACATCCGCGCTGTATATAGCAGAAGGGATTAAATCCTCATGTTGCAAGAATTTAATTTAAAAAAGCTAAGACATGGCAGGAATGCAGAGCTATCACCTCGGCCGGGTAACCTTTGGCTGAGGCAGGCACTTCCCGGTGCCATGCCGGAATGCCTGGCTGCAGCCCAGCTTGCAGGCCCTGCTGTAATTCCCACCTAACACCTCCCAAAGGCACCACAATTCCCAGATGGCAGAAGGAAGACGATAGAAGGGTGTATGCAAAAGGATGCCATGCATTTTCCCATTGCAAATTTTGTTCTTGGTGCTGTGTCCACATGCTCTGGGTATTAAGAGGAGCTGGTCACCGTAATGTCCTCGGGAAATATTTAATGCCTAAACAGGGGCAAGAGTAAGCTCGTTTCACACTGAGGTTAAGCGTTTAATAGGACCCCGTGTGTTAGCAGAATTCCTGGCAAGTGAGAATTGTGTTTAAATGGTGGACAGGAAACTCCGTGCTGATCCTGTGCTAATCACAACAGCCAGGGGAGCGACCTACAGGAAACAATCCTCCAGGTACTGACGTGACCAAATAAAGCCGGCCGCTGCTGCAGTTTATGGGCTGTGCTTTTCCCCCCAGCAGGCTTAATTTATGGTAATTACTAGGAACTGTGGATTAAATTAATAACAAGGAAATTATTAAGATTTCCTGACCTGAAAGCCAAAGGTAAGGAAAGAGAAGCAAAGTGCTGAGGATGAAAACGTTTTCCTGCTGCAGTGTGGAAAGGGGACAGTGTGGGGAAGGGTCTGTCTCTCCTTGGGCATAAACAGCCCCAGGTGCCCCAGTCTCAGACAGCACAGGAGAGGAGGTTCAGGTTGGATATTAGAACAAATTTCTTCTCAGAAAGGGCAGTAATGCATTGGCACAGGCTGCCCAGGGGTTTGCTGGGGTCTCCATCCCTGGGGGTGTTCAAAAACTGTGGAGATGTGGCACTGAGGACATGGTCAGTGGGCATGGTGAGGATGGGTTAATGTTGGTCTCACCCAGCCTTAATGATTCTATGCACAGGGTATGCAGCCCACATTCGTACTTTCAGTTACCAAAGAAATAGAGATCTCTGTTGGAGAAGAAGAGACTATAAAAATAATGTAATGCAGAAATCCAGCCCCATTCAGGCTACAGCAAAGTCCAGAGTCCTGTTCTATATCCCACTCCACCAGCTGATCACAAGTAATTCTGCAGTGCCTGGGTCTGAGCACGTTCATTGCTGCTTATAATTCATATGTGTCTCATACTCTCAGTTATCATGTTGAATGCTCTGACACTGCTGTTATTTGCTCGCCAGACCTGGCCTCCCATCCTTGCTGGCCTGGTAGGAATATGAATCATTTGCATCAAAGCAGAACAGAGCGTGCACCATCAGGTGGGTTAAGCTTGATCGCTAGAATTGTAGAATCACAGAATCATTTGAGTTGAAAGGGACCTGTAAAGGCCATCTGGTCCAACTGCCCTGCAATGAACAGGAGTATCTACAGCTCGACCAGGTGCTCAGAGCCCATCCATCCTGACCTTTGCTGTTTCCAGCACCTCTCTAGGCAGCCTGTCCTGGTGCCTCACTGGCCTTTTTGCAAAAATCTCTTTCCCTATATCCAGTCTAATGAGAACATCATCACTTCTCTCACCTGTACATCCACGGCTACTCTCAGATTTCAGTTATCTGCTTCATAATCATATCAGCCCTAAACCTGCTGCTAGAACAAAGTGAAACATCCTGTATCCCTTCCGCAGACATTTTGTGCCTTGCAAACGGGGTCATCCAGCATGGTCTGAGCCATACCAGCAAGCGTCACAATGTTGAATAACACACAAAACTTTCTTAGTGAAGCCAAGCAAAAAAACCTCCATCGAACCAAACCTGGACAGGCTTTTGAAACCAAGTTCAAAAGAACACCTGAAATCACCTCTCTCTGTACACGAATTAACTAGAAATGCACAGACCTGAACTTATATTTAGATACACCTGAACTGTTTTAATAAAAAACGCTTTTGATAAAAGCACTCGTTAATAAGAAGTACTGAGAAAGGCAGCACAGAGCTCCCAGCAGGGCTGGCAGCGAGCAGCACGGCCGGTGCGTACAGTGGGCAATTGTTGTGCTGCTGGATTGCATGCCAGCAGGAGGGATATCGGCGTCCGATCTCGGCAAGGATGGGGCACGGGGGTACACAGAGCCTTGTCAGGCTCAGTGCTCTTATGTAGTAGGTTGAATAACAGCACAATGTTTACATTTCCCCTCCTGCCCTGAGTAGTTTGGGAGCTGGACACCTGAAAAGCATGAATGGTTTCTAAAGCAGAGCTAGCGTCAGCTCTTGTTCACTTGACTGTTCCCTACTAGCATTCCTCAAGGGAACAAATGAAAAAGGAAACCCAAACCCAAGGCTTTGCTGCTTCTGAACCTGGATACGCAGAAAAGACAGTACAACGCACGGAAAATGCAAGAGCTGCCTCTGTGTAATTCCAACAACCTGAAATGCAACCATTCAGCTGAGAACCTGATCAATCCCAACCAAGAAATAGTTTCTTTCCAGTTTCTTTCACGCTAACACACTGAAATTTAACACTGAAAGTTCTCTAAGTGTGCAAACAAAAGAGTATCTATAGTTAATGGCAAAAATATAAATTGAAGTTTGCAGGAAGCACACATTCTGTAAGCTCTAGAGAGCAATAAATGAGATTGGAGGAAGCTATATAACAAATGCACGAGAAATATTCGGTGGGGGACAGTAGAAATTAAATTCAGAGCTTTTACCAATAAGATCAGAGGTCATGACTGGAGTTGTTCAATGAAAGAAGAGATGATTTGTCTGATATATTTAGCATTTCTCCTTACTGCTGCCCTCTCTACAAAGCATGCCACGCTCTCCCATAGCTTTCAGTTCTCAGCTGGCTGTGGTCCTCGCAGAGCAGGTACCTTGGAAACATACATCCCATGTTGAGAGCAATGCCCTGTGTCACTCAGTAGGCATCACATTAGTCCCTTGTAAAAGAATCATCAACAGCTATTGAACAGTCACAGTTTTCCATCGTTGTCAAATAGGGATGACCACTCTGTGGTGTAAAACTCCATTTTGCTATTGCCAGTCTGAATCCCAACGCACTTTAAAAACCAGATTGGTAGTTTGGAAATTCGGCTTCATCAGCCTCTTCAAAACTCACTTGATTTTCAGAACAGTAAGTCCCAATCTGCTTTGAACCGGTGCATTTCATCTTGTCCCCAGCTCCAGTGGGTGTCAGTCCATCAGATGCTTCTTTGAAAACTGACTCCTTGCAGATGACCACGATCGCTATAAAACAGTATTTAAAAACATTTTAATATTTAAAAAGAACTTTCCTTTCCTCCTATATCAACCACATGCTTGAGAATGGGCCTGGGGTTTACCACCACTTGGTGAGAAAAATAGCAAGAAAGAGAAAGGATAATGGGGTGAAAATGACTGGAGATGTATGGATTGAATTTGGGACCTATTTAAATACAATTTGTGACTCCGTGGTATACGCAAACACGGAGAAATGCTTGTGGCTCAAGTGTGTATTTGAATATGGAAAAATGTTTTGCAGCAAACTGTTTCTCTTTAAAGTGCAGACAAACTCTGACCAAGTTGCCAGCTGTTTAAACTGTGGTCCCCACAGCAGTCCAAGCAGATGGGCTGTGCCTGCTAGGGAATTTCTGCAAATATTTTCTGCTTCAGCGTGATTACCATTGGATGGGAACTGCCACCAAGCATCCTTCCATCACATTGCACACCACTGCCAGGAACAGACCTCTCTCCTTTGCTTGGTGCCACCGAACTGCTCCTGCTGCTTGATATCTTCCTAGTAGACTTAACCTAGCGGTAGTTTGCAAACTTAAATCTGTGTGAAAACCGAGTATCATAAAACTAAAAAAAAAGAAAAAACTATTTCTAAGAATGCATGAAAACACAGAAGATGCTCACTACGCAAGATCCCAGAGGCTCTTGCAACAGTTCCTCGATTCACTTGCTTGTTTTCCCTTGAAGTGTCCCATCTTTCCAAAACCCGCTGCAGAGCAGGAACCTGGCCAAGCACGAGAGCACAAAGAGCCTTATAAAAACATTCTTCCTTATTAAGCAACTGGGCTGATTTTCTCCGTATAAGAGACAAAGCAGATTGAACAAAATGCTTACCTATACATCTCCATTTCTGATACAAACCCTAGATTGCCTTTGTCACTTTAGCACACGAGCATGAGGCCAAATGAAACACATGTTTACAACTATAATGAGGATTAAGTTTGCACTAAAAAAGTTGAACTACAGTCAAAATTAGATGGTGACATGGGTATTTGCCAACAGCATTAAAAGAGAAATAACGGAGTATGAGGTTTCTGGAATGAATAGAAAATGTATTGTTTAGAGACCTTTTTGGCCACGTATCAACATATGCCAATACTTAAGACTTCTTGTTCTTATTTACTTACTCTGACAATAAAACAATTGTTGTTGTGCGCCAACAGCCTGACAGACTGGTCCTGTACCTTAAGAAATACAGATTGGATATTATTTCTCATGTATCAGCTTCGACCTACTTTTCCAAAAACAGAAATGCAAGATAATTGAGTCCAGAGGAAAGGAAATAAATGAAGGAGGTAATGGATTTTAATAACATACAGCATCAACACGCATTAAAGAAATACATCAAGCAGAGAAGAAAGCGCTCTCCCACCTCTGAAGACTGGGCAGCGTTTGTAGCTTCACCCAGCCCCAGGCAGAGGTTATCAGCAAAGCCTCAACATCAGCAGTGATGGATCTCTCCCCAGTGCCCTCCGTCAGCACAAAGCCAGAGCAGTGAGGTAACCACAGTTGTTCTTATTGCAAAAACAAGAGAAACGATGAATTAAAACCCTAGGAAGTTTTCTCAAAACCAGAGAACTTGAAATGTGTTTGCAGTTCTAATGTTCGGCTTCTTTTTGGGTCTAACCACTTCTCCGTGGTACCCTCCTCTGCCAGGCCACCCCTGTGTTCGGAATGCACTCCCTCCTTGCAATATTTCACACCCAGGAGAGTGCCTCTGTCCTCCAGCCATAATTCTGCAGCTGGAACAGATAGAGACACAAGCCAGAGCTCACTCAATTTAAAAACAGATATTGCTAGTAAAGACACCGGGAAAGCCTTCAATTTTGGAATCATTTTCCCAATGTTCTTTACCACAACGCAGTCCAAGGCAAATTGCTCAGGTGGCCTTTGCATGGTCGTGACACAGAGTGGGGTTGGAAGGGAGCTGACCCCATCCATGGCCCTGCTATTTACACTGGGAAAACATTTAGCTCTGTTAACAGCTGGAGGAAAACAGCAAAACTCTCAAGTTCTGTTGTGTCCAGTGAGTTTATTGTTCTGAAAAACTGCTTATGTTATTGAAAAAGTTAAAATGACATCTTTCTCTAACTCGCAGAGGTGGAGTAAAGCTCAATTCATTCATGTTTTCAGTCAAGCCACCAGCAGTGGGTCTTGTGGGAATGCATGTAGCAAAAGCACCACTGATTATTAGTTAACCTTCTCTCAAGATGAACTTTCAAACTCCATGGTGGAACAATGCTGGCAGAGAACAATTTGCCAGTGATCAAAGTGCTCAGTGGAAACCTTAATATGCACAAGTCCAAGAAGAAGCAGGCAGGGGCCCAGCATAACCCAGCCTGAACCACCAGATCATCTTCTAGTCTGGGGACAAGGGGAAGAAGAGAGCCTACGCTTCCAAAGTTCCCAGTTTATCTTGGCCTACCTACCTGGCCCTGGTCTGAATGGGAAAGCGAACTGAAGCCCCAGTACAGCGAGCGCAGAGGAACTTCCCTCTCTATGGAAAACAATGCCAGTACTACATCTCTCTCAAACAAAACACCTAAGGTTAGACTCTTTGTGGCCAATCGTTCTGTTGGCCTCATGAATGGAAGAGACCATATCTGACGTCGGGAATATTGGCGGTAACTGGCAACACCTGTGTCCTGAAGGCAGAGAAGATACGCAGGGTCCTGAAGCAATAATTGGAGCCTTGCCAGCTGTCCCATCTGTATTTAGATCACAGTCTTCATAAAGCAGTTTGCTGTCCTCCGAAAGATGGTGATCTCACACCAGCGGCCCCCCGCCTCCCTGTCAGCAGGTATAGGAAGGCAGGAAATAGGGGTTTGCCTCTATCTGATCACTCACAGCCACAGGAAAGATGAAAGGTTCATATTTTGTCCCAAAACCACCAAAGGTCACTTCCAGCAAAATCTTCGTGAGATGCAAGTAATTGCCAGTTGAATGTTTTGGATTAAAGAGAGGAAGATTTATCTCTAGGGATATGTATCCCCAAAGAAAAATCTACAGTCTGTGTAGATCCGTAAAGAGAAATGACATCTCTGGATATCGTCACTGTGGTATTGCATGGTTAGCTACACGAGCTTGCAGCTCTGAGGCTGTGCAGTCTGAAAGCTCAGGCCAGGAGTCTGTTCCTGACCTAAACATCCTGCATCAATAAGCAGGAGAAAGAAAGCATTTTCACCATTTTCTAGATATGTGACACTAGAATAGGATGTGATTCATGCTAGATAACAGAAGAAACCTGCTCAGCCAGCAGAAGATACGACCATGATTCAATTTCCCACGGACCCCCTGTGGCACAGGTCCTTCCACCCCATCATGATCTAGAACTGTGCTTGGTACGGACACCTCCCACTGAACAAAAGCTATAGAGATCCTGGTAGCTGAGTGCCAACTCCTGAAGTCTACGTAATACAACACCTACAACACCCGTACATTAATGCCTTGTATCTGTAGGGGTTCTACACATTCACTGCAACTCCTGTAGGTGAGCAGTTCTGCCATCCCTTAAAAACAAATAGGAGTACTGATCGCTTACCACCTGCGCTCCAGGATAGCATCCTGCAAATGTTTTTGCTCTGGGAACATGAAGCAACATATGTTAGCATTAACTTTTCTGCCTTTTTATATGGCTATAAACAGATCCATTGACTCCCCCCCTTTTTAATTTTGCAAAAATAAATGCTTTCCTGGACAGTCAGAGTTCATTACTGAGATAGAGTACAGCTTCCCCTCCTCCTGCCCACAAGAGCCGGAGCAAGGAAGCTCACATGGCACGCAGACCACCCATTTTTGATTGTGGCGGGTGGGGTAAAAGTTTCTCCTTTCATATTAATATTTTCTTGAGACTCCTAAGATCATTTTCCTTAGCAGGATATTTTTAATGCATCTTCCGTATCATAAAACCTGTTTATTGTTATTTCTCTGAGCCATTTTTATTAGAGAGGTCATTTTACTGAGTTTTATATTAAAGATTCTAACAAAGGCAAATAAAATTACCTCTATAACTAAGTGCATACTGCTATAAGCTTGCATCTGTCCCCATGCCAAGGAGAGGCTTTGCGTTGTAAGGCTGTCCTTGTGAGCGTGCAATAGAGTCAGGACTTCCAGCAAAGCTCAATACTCCCAACAAGGGCCGGGTTCCTGTGGGAGCTCACCTTCCAGTTCAGCACCATGAGCAGATGGCTTCAACCAGAGCTGTGTGATGACATCCTCCTCTTCAGCATCTCGGGGTTAGCATCGCTGTGGGACACGCTGTGCCATGCATGAAGGGAACTCTTCCAGGGAATGGGTAGTTAGGAAACTTCACCAGCATTCACGACTATGAACACAAAGACTTTTTTGGATAATGCATAAGGGAGATGTGAGTTTGGGTAAAGGAACGCAGGCTGATGGGCTGATGGTTGGACCAAAGGATCTCAGCGGTCTTTTCCAACCTTAATTATTCTATCATTCTGTGACAGTGATGAGAGAGGCCGGGTGAAGCAACGCAGCTCCGTGGCACCTCGCTCAAGCAGCCAGCTATCAGTTTACAATAGATCTCCAGGGAATTTCATAAGGAATTTGTGTTTTGAGGTCCCTGCTCCCTCTCCTGCAGGCACCCCTCAAGGACTGCCCTGGTTCCCAAAGGCAGACTCAAACAGCCCACACACAACTGTGAAAGCAGCAGGGACAAGCAACAAAGTGCATCACCCAGAGTAAGCTCGTATTTTTATTTTCTGTCTTTTAACACCTCTTCTCTCCCAAAGCTTCGTGAAGATGACATGGCAATGAAAAGAAGGGGATTGCTGCTCACACCACGACTCTTCCTGGGTAGGAACCATTCCTCTGAGACTCCACACTCGGGCTTGAAAGAAGCCATTTTATCCTCAGAAAGCCCTTCTCCTCCCACACGCTCGCACCCTCAGCCCGGCTTTCGTCTTGGCAGTCTGAAGAAGACCCCAACTAATTTCATTTTGCTCACATTGGGTCAGAGCACGAGCTTTCCCAAGAACACAATTGCCTGGAAACTTCGATGTTCCTGCAGCTGGACATGCAGGAGGGGTTTTCACACACCCTCTGGTTTTGGGACATGGGACAGAGGAGGCGGTTATGCAGCATCTCTTCCTACTCAATTAACGAGCCCGGAGGAAAGCTCACCATCTGCACAGCCCGTGAGTCACCTCGGGACTCAGGCAGTTTACTGTATATATTAGTCAACAGAAACAAACAACACAAATCCCCAGACATTAAAGTCATTCTTTTTTTTTTTTTTTAATTTATTTTCCTCCCCATCTAAATTTGGCTACGGACCCCTAATTATAATTTGCTGGAGATTTAAAAATATTTAATTGTAGTTTCTATAAACAAGAAGATAAATTATTACATCTAAAAATTGGTTCTCAACAGTTACTAATGCCTCTCAAGGGGCCGCTATTATTTTTCTAAGACAGAAAAAATATGTTATAAAAGATTTTCTTTGTCTCTCTCTCGCCATAGCAGGGAGTAGGTTTTGAAAAGATTTCTTGTAATCGCCACTGAATGCTTTCTAGCTGATGACTTCAGACAGCACTATTAAGTAAACTGAAAGGGAAGATTGATTTCCAAGCTGATATATTGTAAAGTCAGGAGAAATAAAAGCTGAAGCTTTTATTCCAGAAAATGAAGGCATGATGAATGCAATGAAGACAGAGAGATAGACATGATAGCACCCATCAGTTCCCCTTATAGAGCTTCCAAGCTGAGTAGCAGACAGAGTGGCAAATGGGACATTTTAAAGGTTTTGGGGCTTAGGTCCGGATGAGCAAATCAGTGTTTGTGAACATCCCCAAGGCTTTTCCAGGCTGAGTGGACTTCCTGGATTTGCAGTCACAGGGTGCAAGATTTAAAAGAATGCACTGATTCACAACTTCTTGTTCGGTTAAAACAATACTCCAAGAGCATCTTCCATCTCAATATTGCCCTGTTATGACCCAAATGAGTCATTAGACCCTCTGAGGTGATCAAGGCTGAAAGTACAGGAAGGTCAACTGTAGGTCAGTGGCACAAGCTGCCCAGGGAGCTGGTGGAGTCACTGTTCCTGGAGGTGCTCAAGAACCATGGAGATGTGGCACTGAGGGATGTGGTTTAGTGGGCAGTACTGGTGGTAGGTGGATGGTTGGACCTAGAGGGCTTCTCCAACCTTGATGATCCTATGGCAAGGAGATGGACCTTAAAAAAAGCAATCCTTAGGACACAATGAAAAACAGTGAAGGAAACCAGGGGACACACCAGAACATAGCTAAGCAAGGGAAAAGAGCCAAATCCAGAGCCCAGAATGTGGCGATGCTGAAGAAGAAACCAAAAGGAAAGAGATGATGAAAATCACGAGCATGAACTGGTCACTGCAGCCAAAATGAGGCTGTTCCCCATCCCTTTATCAGTCTGACCGGGCAGAGTCACCAAAAAAAGCAGAATCAGGAACTGATGATATTATCAGGAACTGAAAATATTGTGAGCGCTGCTGCAGCTGAAATGCCACTGCCAGTCCCGTGACAGCCAGACAAATCTGTTCCTGAGCAGCACAGGGTTTCCAGTTGGTTTGGGACCATGTCAGGCATAAGGTTTTTCCCTCTCTGAGCATCTCCCTCCTTCCTGGTGCCTCCCTGGGTCACACCAGCGCTGCGTCACTGCACTGCCAACCTATCTGAGGAACTGTCTTGCTTCAAAATACCCCAGCAAAAAATCCAGGTTTATGAGTAAGTTCTGTTTGTTTAAAGCCAGATCAGTTCCCGACAGCCACAGCACAGAGCTGAAGTTTGAAGGCTGCTGGTTGGGAGCAGGAGTCAACAGGGAAAAGGCGGAGTCGTCAGCATGACAAACTGGAATGGCCACCAAAGCCTGGTCCCCCCCTCAAAGCAGGGTCAGCATTGGACCACTGATGCAGGTAACTCCTGAGATAGGTGCATTTGGAGCAAATGGGCTTTGGTCAGACTGGTCAAGCAGTAGATAGCCAACACAGAGCCTAGGAACAAGGAGCCTGCATGGGACAGAGCACCCCAGGGGCTTCAGATGGAGGATTCTCATCAAACCAAAGCTTCACGAGCAGGGAGAACACGGACCCTACAGATGGTTGAGCTGAGCCATCTATAAGAGAACCACTGGTGCTTACTCCTCTCCTGTAAATTAGGTCAGGAAAAGGGATATTTTCCCATTTATTTTATTTTAAAAAGCAGAGACATTTTGCATAGGCTGATATGCAGATCTTACAGCTTGGCTGCCTTGTAATGAGTTTGCCTGGCCCAAAGAAACCACAGCCCTTGCTGGGACCAAGAACCATACACAGAGACACAGTGAGGCAAAGCCCAGCGATGGAGCTGAGAGCCTGGTTCCGAGCTCCCCTGCCCTCCAGCCAGTCTGTGCTGTGCTAAGTGCTCCCCAAACACGAGGAGATGTGGTTCCCACCCAAACCAGCTTCCAGGCACTTCTTGGGCAGACTACAAGGAAAGCAGAAACCACGTATGCAGCTGTATTAGCCACGCATTCATAGACACACACTAATAATAGAGCCGAGGAACTGCTCCCAGGTTACTCATCTCACACGTCAAGCCAGTCCTCATGGTTTCCATAGGCAGAGGGAGAGGTGGGTGTCTTTCTTAGTTTCATAACAGTGCTCCACGCTGGTGTGCAATAAATAAAGATGAAATGGACATAATCCAACCCACTCCTCTTTGAGCAGAGTTCAAGGAAAATATTGCAGCTAGAGACTATAAGCAGACCCAATAAATTTGTTCCACTGCCCCGTTCCCCTTTTGTTATTAGGGTGTGACTAAGACTTAGCAGCATCAACTCTAAGTCTTAATTAGAGGTTCTTGTTGCAAGCTCCAGGGATATTTCAAAACCACGTTAAAATACCATAGGAACTTGCAGCACACATGCAAACATGATGCAGAACTGTGAATCAGGTTGGCTGAAACACGGCCATGGTCCTTGGGTTTCTACTTTATCTCAAGCCTCAGATTCCTCTGCTACTACATTATATCCTGTGGGTACTGTACCAAGGGAAGGTAGAAGGGGCTTCATAGACTCCATCCATCTGTCCTCCAATGTTCGTACCCAAAGGGCTGCTGAGCTTCTTAAGTCAAAAGTGGAGAAAGTGGGGCTGTATTATTTACAAGGAAAAGCTCATTGCCTGGGCTGCTGCTGCCTAGCTGTGCTTTCCACCCTGCGCTCGCTTCAGACGACTGAACTTGACCTATCCACCCATCATAAATTAAATTCTTTGATCTCATCTGTAACAACACAGAGCCCTAATAACAATAGATCAAACCATAGCAGGAACAATATGCTTATTCTTTACCAACTAACTTTTAATTAGTAAACAGCACAGGGGAAGAATCCACCTTTAAAGAACAAAAAGGAAAAGAAAAAGCATTTTGTACTTGAAAGAAATAGCTGATAAAGAGCAGAGGAATCTTTCAGAGCTCTACATCCTTCTTCTGTTCATCTGAAAAACCACACCATCCCCGAACCATTAAGACAAGAATGAATTTCACATTGTAAGAAATCGCCGTGAAAGCAAACATCAAAAGGAGCCGTAGAGGAGAAGACAGGTCAGGTGGTGCAGAAATAGCACGATGCCTTTTATCCGCATGCATACAAACATCTCCCCATTATCTGTGTTACCACTTCCCAAGCAAACCTACCCAGACGACCACAGAGCACGAGCAGGAACAAACCCACAGACGGGGAAACTCCACAAAACACTGCTGAGCATCAAACACTTGGGTTGAACCTCCCTATAGTGATAAGACAAGCTGTAAGTGGATCTGCCTGTTGTGCCAGCCATGCCTTCACTGGGGCTTTGAAAACACAGTGACGCTGCATCTGTGATGTTTATCCACATAACTGCTGGGCAGGGGTTCTAGGATTTCATCAGTTGTGCCTGTTTGGTTGTATAAAGCTAATAACAACTGTGCAGAAATAGTAATGCATTTATAAAAAATAATTCAGTTTCAAAATGGAAGCTTGCGCTGGCACAGGATGCCCATTGAAGCTGGGGGTGCCCCATCCCTGAAGGTGCCCAAGGCCATGGATGGGGCTGTAGACAGCCTGAACTGGTGCAGGGCAGCCAGCCCACGGCACGGGGTGGGACTGGGTGATCTTTAAGGTCCCTCCCAACCCAATCATTCTACAGTTACCTAGAAAAAGCCAACACATTGCGTCTGCCTCCAAGACAGAGCAACTCCTGCAGTGCAAGGATGCATGAAAAGCAATGAAAAATTTGGATTTCAATTCAAACGTAGGGAAAAATCTTAAAAACAAAGTGGAATTTGTTCTGGACACTAGGACTTTTATCAAATGAGAAGTGACCCATTGCCTCACGACTCACCACCAGTACCAATTCCCAGCAGAAGGGATGCAGACACTTCGTGGGTCTTCTCTCTGACTGAGATGGGAGCCAATGCTCAGGCTGACTCCAGGTACATTTCCTGAAACAGAAACACTTTGATTTCTTCTCTACGCTTTAAACACCCACTCTTGAGAGAGCTTTCATTTTTACAAGACAGATAATACACAGACCAGTGACAGATTACATCAAGAGGCCAAAGAAGACCGAGAATTTGACTGTAGTTATTTCCTTTGGATGAGTTTTCAGTCATTCCTTCAGAAGTTAAAAAAGAAATAAGTAGGGTAAAGTGCTCCCATTGAAGACCGTGAGTACTGACATGGGATGAATTCCTGCCCACACCAAATCAAGTAACTGGCAAACACATCCAAGTTGGTGTGGCATGCATATATACATACGTACAAGTATGCTTGTGGACACATAAAAAGCACACAGTGCTTTGAGAATCGTGCAGCCACAACACCCAGGAACGAGGAACTCAGCACTGGCAGCACCCATCCCTCAGCGTGCCTGCAACTGGGAGAACAGAAAGGGGAAATCAACTGCTGTGGGGATTTTGAAACCACAGTCACAATTCTGCCTTGTGAATTTCAAAGCCGCAGCCACCGCTTGCTTCCATTAAGCATCGATAGGGTTCTGGCTGTAGGGTCTCAGCAGCAGAGGTGGTTGTCTGGAGGGGACAGAGTGGCATTCCCTCCCATGGCTGTGCAGATGCTGAGGTCGCAGAGCAGAGCTGGTTGTGCTCAATCCTAAAACAGCTCCGCCACCCCGTCATAGCCCTGAGTGTTGTGTGTGGTCTGCAGTTGGGTCATGCAACCAGCCAGAGCCCTCTCACTCCATTTCCAGTTCACATCACTCTAATAGGCCCTCAGCTGGCCTGAGAAATTCCCAAACATCTCTTTCTACAAACAAGGAATTGGATTTCTTTTGTCTTGCAATCAGGGGAGACAAATTCTCCCCTCAACCACAGTTTAATTTATTCCTTTTGGTTGTTATTGCCTCCACCTACTGCAGTCGTCTAGACTGTTGGGATTTTTTTCCTCCTTTTTTCTTTTTTCCTCCCCTTTTTTTCTTTTCACTTCGAGATTTTTGGAAGCTGCCTTTGCCTCTTTCCGAAACAAGTTTAATTTTAGTGTCACTTTTTCCATTGGCAAGATATCATGGCTGAGAGAACTCCTCTTAGAGGAAGTGCTTTGCTTTCAATAGGAAAATGAGAAACCCCGCCTGGTTGTGGGGATGGCGCAGCAGAAGGCACTTAAGGTAACGTTGTGTTGTACGAGCTGGAAGCTGGTTTGCCTGGAGCAGGCCCTGCTCACACCAGTGGGATGGAGGCCATGCAGTGCAGGCCCCACTCACGCCAACGGGAAGGTTGAATTGCACTAGAATGGTTACCTTTCAAAGAATAAGGGCACAAAAACCCAACAGAATTACCCTTGGAAAGTAAGAAGCAGGCTCTAAACAAATGACTGTACCTGTGTTTTTCCAGTGGTGTTTTTCAGAATCCACACTCTCAGAGCAAAGGCTCTTCATCAACCAACAGCAGCCCAGCTTTGCTGCTGAGCTCCATGCTAAAGAACAGCAACACAGCTCAAATACAGCAACACTGACAGTGAAGAAGGAAAGAAAGCAGTATATTTTAAAGCAAATCTTTCAGGCTTTTAGGTTGAGAGTGAAGAAGTGGAGGAGGGCATTAAAAACACACATGCACACAAAACCCCTGAATTAAGCAAGCGAGACCATTCCAGTTGAGCTGTTTCAGACATTGTCTTATTACAACTTTAAACCCAATTGCTTCTTTTTAATGAGGTATTTTCTTCCTCTTAGCCACCCAAATTTAATCCATGATGTTAGTCCAACTTAGTGAACTTAAAATCAGAACATTGGGGACTTTCTTAATCCTCTTAACTTGCCAAAGGTTTTCTGATCACACACCTCTTCCTTCCTACTTAAGACTGTTTTTTTCACCACCCTGTCTTCTATTTACAACTGTGAAAAATTAGGATTTAAGGAGTTAAATCTCTACATAACAAATGAGCATTTAGAGATGGCTTGCATGTTTCATTGAAGGAAACTAGGCACATTTTGTTAATCATTTCATCAAATCATGCATCTAGCAGTTCCCTAGGCTCAAATACTCAGCTTTTCTTGAGGAACATTCTTTGATCCGCAGCCTTTGGTTCTACTGAATAATTGCCTTCAAAAGATAAACCCTGTCTCATGCTATGGCCACTTTGCACATTTCACACGATACGTTACGCCAGTACAACTGCTGTGGCAGAACAGGATTTTGTGCAGAATGCAGGAATCGTTGTCCTTCACCTCCTGCAGCCCTCCTACTTCCTCAAGCCTAAAGCTTAGCCACTGCTGTGGTTTGGTCATTCCAGAAGGGCTAAGGGCTGACTGGGCTCCTCACGTGAAGGAGCTATAAAAGATCTGATCAAATGCTAGTTGACTTCAGGGCTCACAATGTGTACAGATATATCTGAGATCTATCATCCTCTTGAACTGGGATCTCAGGATCACAACTGGCTGGGCATGAAAGATAATCCCTACTGGGTATCAGAAGGATACACTGTTAGAAAGACACGGGAGCTATAGAGAATTTGAGATTGAACATTCAGTTCCAAGAGAAACCAGTATCCTTCATGAAGTTTAGTGACAAGAGAAGGCAGCGGGTGACCTCTGTGATGTTCCAGACATAAGCCCTGTTAGATTTCCTTTACAACTTGTGAAGTGCTGGCTGGGCACTTTCTTCTGACATCATTTCTTGCTGTTGGACTGTGCTGAAGAAATCAATACATGAGAAACCTTTCCTAGCCTGGCAGCAATACATGCAAGCAGCACTAGTTGCCTTCAAGATAAACTGTGAGACAGAGTAGGAAAGGTGCTGAGCAACACAGGAGCCAAGAGTAAACAGCTGTCACACAATCCCTGTCACGTTCTGATCCAAATTACATTTGAAAACAAAAAACAAAGAAACTTCCTCCCAGTCCCTCACTGCATAGGTCCTGTTGGAGGGATGGGTTTTACCGAACAGGCCACTGACTTGTGATGAAGCAGGAGCCAAGCGGAGGGCTTGAACCAGAACATGACTTGGCACCTATCCCAAGTTCTTTTCAAGTTTGGTTAACATTCCCCACCCATCATTTTTCATGTGCATGTGCCACATCACTTCCTGGTTCTGATTTGCCTGCTATTTGCCCCACGGGTAGGGTGTTACCCATCAAGAGTCAAAAACCAGCGAGCAACCCCTCCTCCCCCTCCTCATAAACCCCACACCCATCTCTGAGGGATCCAAGCATCCCTGGCGGGAAGGAGGCCAAGAATTCTTCATGCACATAAGAATGTCCCCTTGCCACATCATAATCCTGCTTGCTACCAGTGCCACACACTGATGGTCTGGGTCAACCACCAGATGTTAATAAACCTCGCTAACAACTGCTCAGAGAAAATGCGGATAATTGGTCTCATACCTTCTATTAAGGAAAAGAAAATCAGGACAAAAGAAAACACGTCATAAAAAAAAATGCATCTTGGTTGCTTTTAACATTCTTTTCTAAAAGCTAACTTCAGCTCTATGGCTGGAGCTTGATGGCAGATGCACATCTGGTGAAATCTGCCTCCTGCCATGGGTCTGGCCTTAGCACTTCTTTCCTCTTTTGCTCGAAGAAGCTACCTCACGTAGCTTCAAATTGGAAAGTGTCAGGGGTTAATTAACAGGAGATTCAAGATATTTCCCTGCACGCTCCCAGCTACAGACACACTCGGATGGCGATGGCCTCCCTGTGATCAGGTGCTGACTGTAAAACAACTTCCTTCTGGTTCCCCCAGCACTCAGAAAGTGCTTGGGTTGTGCTGTTATAAAAGCAGTAATATCTGGCTCGCTCGTAGTCACCATTCTTTTCACTGACCTCTGCTACTACCATGGTGCACGTACATGTGCTACAGTGAGAAGATATGTGTCTGAGATGCCATCTGTGCTATCTGTAGGTGTGTCTCTTCTGTCTTAGAACCATTATTACCATATATGCCCTTCAAAAATGGTTTCCAGGCAGATGTTTATATTTTGCCATTGGATTGGCTGGGGTTCAGAGAGGATATGGTCAAATTCTGCTGCTACTGCAGATAATGCAAATCCTCCAAAGATAAGTGAGGTCAATTAGCTGCAATAACTCACTGGAATTACATGCCAAGCAAAGACTTTTGCATTAATTTGGAATCAGAATTGCATGGTCTCCGTTCTTCATCAGCTCCAGCAGTTGGCAACATTATTGATCAGTGCTATTTTCCAGGGTATTTCAGTCCACATTTTATTTCCTGCCTAGTTATGAAGGGTTCCCATAACTGGCTTGCAGGAACACGTTGCTCTCTGAACCTGCTGCTTCATCACATGTCCCATATTAATAGAAAGAGTAAGGGTTCTGCTCAGCTGCTCCAGAGAGGATAGGGGCTGCTGTCTATGAATTAAACATGCCAGATGCATGTTTCTACTTGGAATATGACATGTTTAAATACCTGAAAACACCTCTCCACAGCTCATTTGTGAGCTTCTTCTGTGCTCGGGAAGCTTCATCAAGTGCCTGAAGGTGAAGGGATTGGCTCTCAGCAGCCACCAGCTTCCACCAGCATAGCACACCCACACAGGGACCTGGAATTGCCATTAGCACCCTACAGACCACACCATGGCCAGTGCCACTTGGCTCCAGCACTTCGGCTCTCCCTTGATTTCCCATACACTAGAACACATCATGGATACCCACACTGTGCCCTTCCATCTATCTGACCTTCCTCATTATGGGTCGATTTTTAGCAGATGAAGCTGTAAGCAGCACTTATTTATTGTGCCATTTATGGGGAGAAAATGTATGAAACATGTTAAAAACTTTATAAGGAGATCAAGCCTTTCCTAAAATAATGTAGAAGTACCAACAGGGTTTTTCTGGAGTTGGGCTGCCTCATGCACCAACACAACCTTTCCAGGGTTTTGCACCAGTGAGGAGGGAATAGCTTGAAGATAAAGAGTGGTACTTCTGCCCAGACTTTGGCAATTAGGATGTGCTTCAAATTTGCTTTTTAATTCAGTGTTTGCACACAGCCTGTTTAGGTAACAGACTCACTCTGAAGAAGACAGAGTCAGATGTTGAGGCTTGCAATAACCACATTTTATAAAGAAAAAGGAGACAAGATGGAAAAGAGGGGGAGAGAATGGACAAAATTTTGAATCACTTGGTTGTTACCCCAACATTCTTCAAGCAATTGCTGTGGTCTGTATAATGTGGGTAGCGTGGAGCAGTCAAGCTGTAAATATTTTTTCCCCAGCACTTTTCATGGTCAAGTTTTAGGTTTTCAGAGGGATCTTTTATTTAAAAAAGATTTTTCTTTCTTTTTTTTTTTTTTTTTTGAATGAAGATAAACGACTTAATGAAAAAAGTCTGAGATACAAGAGCAAGGCTATCGCTTCAAGAGTGCTTCCAGATTTACATAAATAACATTCCTGCTGCATAAACATCTTGGCAAAGGCAGAGCCTCTAACCCCCTCCTACTCTATTGGCCTCCACTAAATTCTGCAGAATATTAAAACCCCTTGATGGTAACATGTTCTCGGCCAGAAACAAATCATTAGTTTGGATGAGGGCATCAAACTGCATCTGCTCCGTTCGCTGAAGTTCCAAGTGCAAGAGATTTAGTAGGGAGGGGAGAGGATTTCTTTGATAGAAGGATTTAGAAGCACGGCAATTGATATAATTTTAAAGCAGACACAGGGGACGTGTCTTTTGCAGACAGAGACACATGGGAATGGTCTTGTATAATTAAAAGGGGAGATGGGCTCAAGCTGTGGAACTTGGAGGTGGATCTGAATGTTCAGTATTTTTGGGTCAGAGCTTTTATTCTGTCCATTATGCACGGCTAAGGTGCTCGGTCCATAGATCAACTTGACCAGAAGTTAGGAAGGGGGAGAAAAGACCTGAATCCGCACTCATTCTTAAGCAAAAAAGAAAAAGAATGACCCAAAGCGGGAAGCCACCAGCGGGAAGAAAATTGCAATGAAGGAACTGCCATAGGCACAGCCCTTATGGGCCAGACTGCACACTTCTCATTGCCAAAACTCCCTGCAGACTGGCAGGGAAGAAGAGAAGCATGAATGAAGTAATTACCAGTCGTTAATTCTCCTCTAGGTCTCCCTTTTGGGGCAAAGCCTTCTCTTTTCAGAAAGCATCACACGACCAAAGCCACCGAGAGCAACTCCACCCCATCACAGAGCTACACGGTTGTATCTAGGAGGGGAGAAATCTCTTACCAGAAACATTAATTAATATTAGGGATGGTTGATGATTGATATTTTATATCTTGTCTCTCTCTTCTTTTTTTTCCCCCTTCAAACTTTTAGCTTTCTGCTTCCTCAGAGGTTCTTCTTTAAGCCCACAAGAGCATCCTGTGTGGATCTGCAGGGACAAATGATTTCTTGAAAAACACTGGTCTTAATCAGCCTAATCTTTCATGACAGGACAGAGCAGCCTGGACAGCTATTAGATTTAGCACAGCTACTCGGAGCAGCACTGTTATGTCAAAATTATGCAACCTAGACTTTGATAGGCTTTGGGGATTTTCTCAGTGGTTCCTTATGAGCCTGTTGGTGCCCCTCACATTTCAATGACCACAATATGAACATTAAATGTATTTCCTTTCTCACAGCTGGATGCTGTCCCATCTGTTCTGAGACAGCCAAAGTGTCAAGTAAGCCAGACGAGGCAGACAATATTTCATGCAAATCTGTTGACTTTAGGATTTTTTAAATATATGTCTTTTTAATAACCTACAGATTATCTCACACAAAAACAGGTCATTTGCAAGGGTTCCTCCAGCAGTCCTTGGCATCGTTAGCTAACATTGCAATGTACATATATTATTCTCAGAAGACAACCTGGCAGAAGGACAGAAAGAAATGCCATGTACAGTCAGACTAATGGTTGAGGTTGGAATGACAGCGCTCAGCTTGAGGGATGCACACAGCCCCTGACCAACTGCAGACCCACAGCACTCTCCAGCTGTGTAGCACAGGTGGGAAGAAGAAAAGCTCATTCAGTACACTGGGGATCAGGGTCGTGTCATTCCCTGGCACCTTTGGCATTCCCCAAGTCCTCCAGGGCTGGGGTTTTCTAAGTTCTCATCATGGTGTTGCACTCAAGAAAGCTCTTGCAATGCAGTACAGCACGGGAAGCGGTAGCACCCACAGTCAGGTCTCAAAGTGATTTATGTAAATCTGAGAAAACAACCCATTAAATAAATGAATGTGCTACAAGTAGCCAGCTCAGTATGTGCGTAGTGCTCACAATTAACTTCATTCCAAAAAGCAGCTGATGCCTTCCCAGGATGGGCTGCAACTCATTGGCTCAGATCTCTTGGAACAAGGGAGGGAGTTGAACAAGAGAAGTGCCTTGTGACTATGGAACACTGCACCTCAGTGAAGCAGAAGAGCCTTCCCTGCTTCTTGATTTTCAAACCACTGTTTAAATCCATTTCCCTCTTAATTAAATACTCCACAATAACACACTCTGGAAGGACAAGCCAGCAAACCATTCCAAAATGGAAGCCAAAGATTAGTCACTTTCCTGCCACATTTGATATGATAAATGTGCTGCCAGTCAGTGATGCAAGATCCCTCATCCAGCAGAAGATACTACCAACAGGAGGTGGCCCACAGCACCTTCCAACCTCTGGATTTCATGCTCCTTTTTCCCAGCAGAGCTCTGGTGAGCACTACTCAGCACACCTCATCTTACCTGGGCCCTGGTGAAGGACCAAACCAAGGGGTAACCCACACCTACAGGACAGGTACCTACCTTTCATTCCTTAGAAATCCATGCAGACATTTGACTAATCCAGTGCAATTCACTTCTTTGTATTACAGTGACGACTTAACGAAGACTGAAATAGTGCTGGAAGGTCTTGTAGCCAAAGCAGCAGGGCTCCCCAGCTCTGGAGTAACAGAAAGAGGAAGAAATTGAATCATAGAATCGTTAAGGTTGGAAAAACCACCAAGATCATCTAGTCCAATTGTCAACCCATGTCTGTGACCAGTTAAGACCATGCCAGTCAGTGTGACATCTTCCCCCTTCTTGGAAACACCCAGGGATGGTGACTGCACGGCCTGTTCCAGTGCATCACCAATTGGTGGTCACACTGAAGGTCACAAAGAGGAGCCTGCCCTTCTGGCACCAAAATTACCAAGCAGGAGGCAGTCATAGGATGTACATGGGGCAAGCAAAGATCACGTAGACCCAAGGCACAGGTTATGAAGTAGGCCATTCCCTCTTCCATATTACAGATTTTTCCTGGGAATAGAGGGATCGTATGTCTCTAGATACCATGGGAACTTTGTCACTTTCACCAATCTCTCCATAAAAAAAAAAAGGAACCAAACAACCAGCTTTACTTTCTGAAACTCTGCTTTACAGAGCTAAGTTTCTAAACTCAAAATGCATGATGCAGAACAGCTGACTTTATGTAAGAGTTGTTATTAGAAACAGTTCACTGCTGAACTGCAGTTTCATGAGATGCACCTCGCTCAGCACACCCGTCCATCCACGCAGAACAACCTGGCCAAGAAGGGCTCCATTTGCTGCCTTTAGTGCCTGGGGCAGATCCTGACTCAGAGATTCCTCTACATTATTTTCCATGGGAGGAAGCAAGAGTTGTTTTGCAGAGGGTCTGATCAGACTAGATGCCAGTTCCTTACTGGTAAATACCATTTCCAACCTCACTTAGTCTCCAACAGATGTTTCTGCTTTTCAGCGTGATGGAAATTTTATGGACCGTTTTCTCCACCTCCCGTTCCCTAGGAGGGAGTATCAGACCCAAAACACCCTGAGAAGCTCAGTGGTTCTCCTTCTAAGATGCACTTCAGAGCACAACCCCAGCAGATGAGGGAGGCAGTGAAACAGCCACCAGTGGGTAAGGCTCAGCTGGGGAATCAGAGCTCTTGAGGGCAGTTGGATAAAGGTTTTGCTCATCCAACAGCTTTAGCTCAAAAATCTCCAGCTGCCTCCTAAAAGGTGAGCTGGTGGGTAAAAAGGATTTGGCAACTGCTGTGTTATATTTATGCCCTTCTACCTTTTGGTGAATATTCATTGCAGTTGGAGAAACTGAGGCATGCAGAGTTGTTTGCTGGAGTCAGAGCAAAGCTAGGGCTGAGCCCACGTGTACGAGGTATGGGCTCACCTACTGTGGGACAGCACTTCCTTGGGGAGAAGAGCCAAACACAAACTACATGGGACAGAGATGGGGAAAATCTTTGCCAGTACAGACAAAGCATGGAATAAAAGTGTCTGATGAGCATCCGAGAATCCACGTGTTCCCTCTCCAGGCTCTCATGGCTGTGGGTTCACTGCGTGCAAACATCGACATTTCTCCAGACTGCTCAAATGAACTGGGCATGCCACAGTGTTCCTTAAGCAAAAGTCAAACAAAAGTTGGGGAATCCCATTGACTCACACCTGTTTTAATTATCTTTTTTTTTTTTTTTGAGGGCCCAGGACTTAGTGAATGAGAATATTATCCCATGGGGATTGAGAACACAATGGAAACAGGAAACTTTTAAAATGCGTTTCTGTGGAGATATTATCTCACTGCTGTAGGACACAAGATTTACTTAATTGCAGCCAAGGAAGTTTTAGATTACGCTTTGCAGAGTCTGCACGAAAGTCTCAGCTATCGTGGGGAAGGCTCCTCGCATGGCTATTTCTTTTAAGATATGTGCCTTTCCCTGAACACGTTAACTGGAGGGGATTTGGTGATAATGTAAGTAGGTTCAGAATACTTCAAAGCCTTAAATTAGATTCAGGGCATCACATCCCATGATAAAGAACATAAAATTGCTTTTTTAGCAGATGACATCCTGCTTTCTCTCAGTGAAACACAAAACTCTATTCAATGCCTTAGAGAAGTTTTAGAGGACAACAATCCTGTTTCTGGTTCTTTTTGTGTGCATAAATATGACCAAGACAGAGGCAATGCCTCCAGGCTCCCCAGAAAAATCCCTCTTAATTTTCCATGCCAATAGTCTCCAGAAGGATTCAAATCCACAAGAAGCTAAATCTCACTTCACTTAAATAAACTCATAACAGTAAGTCTCCAATCCTTTTATGTGACACACATCATGGTTTTCAAAGATGGTCTAACTCCCCATTATCTGTGCTTGATTAAGTCCACTTACAGAAAATGGCTGTTCTTCTGAATACTTGATCTTTTGCAGGGTCCTCTGGCACTTGAACCAATCTTTGAGCCTAATTCCACCACATTCCCTTCAAAAAAGACAAAACACCGGGAGAAAGATGAGTAGAACATTCAGCATTTACAAAATGCTATGTGGGACCAATTTCACCCTGACTGGCATCTAAGAATCAAAGTTCCCCACTCTGTAGGAGTGAAGGAAACCGATTCAATACACGTTTATATTCCGTGGACCCACATTTTCCTCCTTACACTTCATAGTTCTGCTCTCTTGCCTTTTTCAGTCGTATCTTTAGGATCTCTATCCCCTTAGTTGGGTCCAATCTGTTCCTGTTCCAGCCCTTCTTACCACTGCATGGTCCAAAGGAAATCAGATCAGTGATGGGGATACTGGCTGTGCCTCCAGGGAAGCTCTGCTTGTAAAAAAAAAAAAAAAAAAAAAAAGAGGAGTCCAAAGTCATCAACAAAACCATACACCAAGTTACCCCAGTTGGACTGACTCTAACACCAGAAGATACAAACTCCAGCCTCTAGAGCTGAGAAACTCTGCACACTCAGCACCACCGAGTGAAGCAACCCAATTTCCTTGGATTTCTGCTTAGTTAAGAAACAGCAATGAGATATGGGTTGAACAGCACAGGCCTTATGAACACATAGGCTGCGTGTTACTCTGTGCTCCACATTCCATACCCAGTGAGCCAACTGATCCCAAAACCTCTGTGTTATGCCCAAGGCAAGTCTTCCATATCAGTAAATACAATGATTTAAAATTCAGAACTTTAAAAAAAAGGACAAAGTTACAAGAGAGAAAGGAGATGTTTGTGTCTGTTTTGTTTGGATCTTCCAAAGCTTGGCGTTTGTTTCCAATGAGTGTTTTTGGATATGCTATTACACACCTAGGACCTGTGTTAACAGATTTCTCCGTGATAGTGCTTCTTACGCCCCTGAACAACAACAACAAAATAACCCATCAGCCGCACGTCACGCCAAGTGGTGATAGTCCCACGACCTTCTCCAGCTGCTCAGTTTGAAGCTACTGAAGGGCTTCAGCAGCTGCTGTGAAACAACGCAGCCAATCGCTTCCACGTGTTAACTTTCAGGTATTGAAAGAGGAACACAATCAAAACTCAAAAAGAACCTCCTTTTATCCTGTTATTCCACGCTGGTTGTTAATGTGAGAAGATAGGAAGGCCTGCCCTCAATCAACTTCTGCAGCCGCTTTAGTAATAAATAATTACATGTAAACATTATCAAAAATACCCAGGCACTCCCATGGTGACCTGAACAGCTTTGCTGCCCTGGCTCACAGCATCTATCAGAATTCCCAGTGCCTTCAGATCTGAAGGAAGACAAAGCCATTCTGTCAAGGTTACCTGCTCAGTTAGCAGAAAGAAATTCTCATCATTCCAATCCTTTCCAGCTTCTGCATCAGCATCACACATCGAGAACCAATCCCTGAAATACATCAACTCCTGAGCATACAGATCCATTATGAATACAACCTTCATTTAGAGATATAATCACTGTTGGCAATGAAAATATTTCAGAGTGGTTGTTTGCCTGCAAGGCATACGTATTTTCTTGAACTAAATGAAGCGTACTTTGCTCTCCCTCTCCCCCTCTCAGCCTCCCCTGTCACAGCCCCCACCACCAACCCTAAGCAGGGAAGAACAAGCCATAATGCAGAACAAAACCAAAATAAAATTGAAACCTGATAAGGCCGCATTCTCAGGGAGAAGCCATGTGTGAGATATTTTTGCTTAATTATTTCAAGAAATGTATGGCCCCTTGGCTGTCACCAAGGCTGGCCTTGTCAGGCTGATATCACGATGAACCATTGTGCAGGCGATCGCTGGGTACTCCTACCCTTTCAGGCCAGCTAATCAGCTCACGTTTCATATTCCTTTTCCAACTTTTAAACTGAAATAGAGCCCTTGCTGTTTTTGCATCATGCCCTTCTCCCACTCCTCTCATAGGTTCTTGAGAGATGCCCAGTTGCGGAGATGCGATGTTGCGTGCACACGCTTGTATTACTGCTATTTGCTTCAGGAGAATGCTTTTCAGCCTCAGCAGACCTACAGAAAAGGCTATCTGCAATCTGACTTCGTATAAATAGTGATTGTAGATGATCTCCAAAGAAATAACTCAGCAGGAGGGAATTCCAGTGCCTGAGTTTCAGTCGGTCATGCCTCAGTGCCTCATGCATCTGGTTGAGAAGACAGGTGCTTTCAGCCCTAAATTATACAGGATATTGGAAAAGCACCCACTGACGATATTAGAAAGGGAGCTGCTTGCTTTCCAAAAAGATCATCATCTCTGCCCTGAACAAGGGTTTAATATCTAGAGGGAATAAGGCCTCAATTTTTTCCTCCCTTAAACAATGTCTGTTATATATCCCACTGGGTAGGTAACCCATGGCATGACTAATAGTGCTTTTGTGACAGCTTCAGTGCTGCTCCTGCGGAGAAAGCAAAGGAAGGCCCAGCTCAGACGCACCAGAACACCTTACTGCATGGAAAGCCTCCAGCCAACCAAACCGTGTCACAAACAGATTAGAAATAATCAAGGAAGAAATAAAAGAAAGAAACCCAAATCTGAACTCATTAGTAAGCTTTAATGTTTCTAAGTGAAGAAAATAAGAAAGGTAAGGGGTACCTGAATGGAGCAGCAAAGGAAACTGTCATTAAATGGGATTTTACCATTCATGCACCTGCATCATGAGCAAAGAGCACAGAGCTCTTGGTGAGTCTGGCAACATACTGCTGGGCTGACACTGGAAATCTGATGCTTGGGATTGAAAAGTCAAGTTAAACCACAGCTTTAGAGCTTTAAAAGTCCATTCAGGAGCAGACTTGCTCTGCAGAGGATGAAAATGCCTGCAGAACAGACAGAACAATGATTGCTGGAAGGACTGCTGAAAGCCAATCTAACAAAACAAGAACCCTGTGAACAAGAAGATCAGTTTCCAGCCACTCTGTAGCTAGAGGAATGGATGAAGGGAGCAGAACAGGGCAGCCAGGGCAAAATCCTTTCCATCCACAGCTACACACCCATCAGCTGGATTGCAGCGTATAGATTTTGACTCCAGAAGGAAGGTCATCACAGACTAATAATGGCAAAAGAGACACGAGCACAGCTTTCTCCAGTACAAACCTACCAGAGACCCCTGCATGGCTCACTTGCCCTAAATAGCACGTTCCAAGAGACTTGGCCATGCACATGAACACAGATTTAGCCCGATAATGCAGAGTTTTAAGACATTCTTCTTTTTTCTTTCCTCTCCCCAAAACAGAATTCTTGAAATTAGAAATGTAACCCAGCTTTAGAGCACACAGGGAATGGACAGGATGGCAGAAAGCCATTTGGGAGCCATTTTACCTTTTTTTGCAGATGTCAGACCTCAGCAGAGCCTAGGAAGAGGCTACACGGGCTCATAC
>JAOWBP010004028.1:14872270-14886604 GCA_028571105.1 Tragopan temminckii | reverse complement strand
ATTTGGGAGCCATTTTACCTTTTTTTGCAGATGTCAGACCTCAGCAGAGCCTAGGAAGAGGCTACACGGGCTCATACGTGCGTAGTCCCACATGTATCATTAGTACTTCTTCTGACCCTGTGTCTCCAAGCAGCCACAGTCCAGATACATTCTCCTGGCTCTCACAATTCGCTGTCACGATGACTGCCCAAGCTTTGGGGTGGAGAAGTTCCATACAACCTTGTTTGTGGTACACAAAGAGAGCAGAAACAAAGGCACGCTCTGATCCTTCCGCGACCAGGCAGAAAACACCACAATACTTGTTTAAAACTTACTCCACGACAAAAAGTAATCGCTAGATGACAGCTTGAGTTAGGGAAAATATGCATTAGAACTAGAAATATGGCATCACTGAGCTGCATGTGGTAATAGAATGGATGAAACCCCTCCAGACACACACAGACACAAAACCCACTAAGAAACTGCAGATGAGCAAAGAAATTTGACAGCTTTTTCAGAGCACAAAAGACAAAAGCGGGGAAGAAAGGCAGCGTTGCTCTGAGCAGGCTTTGCGCAGACAGCCCGCTCTGGGCTCCAGGCAGAGGATGTCGGCAGTGTTTACAAACAGTATTTGAAGAGGTACCTTTTAATCGGGGCTGTGCGGAATGTCCCTTAGGAAAGCGGGGCTGAAAAATGAAGAAATGCTGCAAATTAACTTCCTGGAATAATGCTATTTAAATCTTTCTTTGCGAGGCACAAATAAGGCTTTCCAAAATGCAAAACTAGCACCTCTGACAGAGGAATACGAGCACCAGATTCATTCCTGTGAAGTGCTCGTGATGCATAGCTGCATGCAGCTGAGGACCAAGTCAAACACGGCTGCCCTGGGTACAGACTGCATCCTGTGCTATACTCGGAAGCCAAACAATTAAAGAGGTTGCAGTTTTGTGGAAGCATTTTTTTTCCCTTGGGTCACGGTAGCAACGTTGGCATTCCCAATCAACTTATTGCACAAGCAAGAAATGGAGCAGGTCTTTGTGTTTCATAGGAACCTGGTCCTTGTTTAATGCAGAATGAGCTGTATGGGATTAGCTTTGCTAACTCTACCTGCTGGTGGTGTTATTCCCACGATAGGAAATAGAACAGTGATAAGATGATGATTTACTTTTTCCTTTTGAGACCACGTCATCCCTTAAGTTGGGACTTTCAAACGCCCTAAGTCACAAAGCTATTCCCATCAAAGTGTTTATCTCAGATGAAGATTGATCAGTCATTTCTCCATTTCATTCTTCGGATTTTCTTTGAGCTCTGTAAATTCCCGTCTACCACCACATCGTCAGCTAAAGTGGACATCCAGCAACTGGCCTTAGTGTCCAAGCACTCACGTCCCAACTCCTCTTCTTGTTACATACACATGCACTTCTCTTGTTTATACCAAAAAAGATGGATTTCTACCCCAAATGTCCATTTAGTTTGTTTATTAGAAAACTGCTTCCATCCATATGAATCTCCTTGCAGAGATGCAGGAGGGGTCCTGCCCTCCCATACAGCCTGATGTTAGAGAAGAAATGACCCAAAATTACTAAACTAACCAAATGAAAACAAAGCACCCCACTGGAGCAGAGGCAAATCGTGCTCAAAGGAGCAGATGGAGGAAGGAAGTCCCCAGCTAGCAAAAAGATGTCTTAACCTAGCTACTTCAGTGGCTGGCAGTATTTCATGGAGGAAAAAACAAACACAAAGAGCATATCCATCACCAGAAGAGCCTGTCCCCAGTAGCTGCTCATGGATGCAGGGAAAGCACCTCTATTTTACTTTTGCACTTTCCACCCAAACAGCCCATGGGTCACTGCTCCACTGAACTGCTGCATGGCTTTCCTGGGCCATGCTTGGGGTGGTTTGATGAAACTGGACACGGGAAGGCACAGCCAGCTCCCAGAATAGCTATAGAAGTCACCTCCACTGAGCCCACTTCTGTCCCTTTTCCAGGAGTTGTGCCACTTGTACCTGGTTCAGAGCATCTCCTCTGTCCTACTCCTTGTCCAGGGGGTGCAAGGAGTCCGTGCCCCGTTCTCATTGCTATTAATTTAGCAGCCCATTCCTTCAGTACCAGTGTGCTCTACCTAGGCCTAACAAACAGGGAGAAAAGCTCAGGCCTCAGCCTTTCCCAGCCTCAGCCTTGGAGGCTGAGACACTGGGAGTGGTCAGCATTCATAAACGGATTGTGAAAGTGAGCAGAAAGGCAATCAGTCTTACCAACAATGTGCAATTCTTCAGGATAGTCAAAACTAGAACCTTCTGTGAAGTGCTGCAAAAAATTTATGATACCATGGAGTTCATCTGCCTTTGTGCCACAATGGTAATAGAGGCAAAGTAACACACATGGAGGAAACAACTGCTAATGCCACCCAGAGAGTGGTGGGGACTGAATTAGCTATCACCACTATGAACAAAAAATCTTGTCATTATCATGAGTAATACTTTAAAAACATCAGCACAATACTCAGCAGCTGTTAGAAAAGCAGAGAAAATCCAGCAAAAGTTCTGTTGCTCTGCTATATAAACCCACAGCTCACCAGTGCCCTGAGCATTGCATCCAGTTCTAGAATTGCCCTTCTCTACAGGAGTTTGTAGTAAAACCAGAGATACAGTAAGTGGTAACAAAAAGATTGTGTACAAAGAGAAGAATATGGGAAAGATGAGCAGAACTGGAGGTGAAGTGTGAAAGCAACTGTACTTACCAGCTGAATGGAAAAATGAATAAGAAATAATTCACTTTTTCTCATAACATGAAAAACTTAGGGGAAAACCAATGAAATAATTGAGCAGAAAAGGAAAGTATGTTTTCCTGCATAATGGTCATTTGATTGTGGAACTCACTGCCACAAGATGTTTTGGATGCCAAATTATAACTGGGTACAGAATGAGCAGAGGAAGTAAAGTAAATGACACAGCGAGGGATGGTAGAGCACTGGGATGGAGATACAACAGATGAGCAAGAGCAAGGATAGCTCAGAGACATGAATACACATTCTGTTCTTATTTTTCTTTAAGTAACAACCACTAGATACCATCAAAGTGAGATGGCCCTATTATGAGTGAAAAAATGATAATAAATGATCAAGGAAGGAGCTTCTGAGATGACCAGGGTGTTCACACCCCCTGCACTTAACCCCAGCTGAATATGGATGGTGCTTGGAAGCACCAACAGTGCTTTGGGGCCTCTTTCTCCTATAAGCTCCCACCCTCCTTCCAATGGGAAAAACTGAAAACTGCTGACACGTTCGTCTAGTTTGCAAAAGAGATTATCTTCTAATGTCTCTGATGTGCTACAGCCATTACTGCTTCTGATGTGGGAGACTCAGAGCCTGCTCCTTTTCCTTCCTCCTTTGAAGGAACTGAGGTTTCTTCTTTCTCCCTTTTGTTTGCCACTTTTTCAGTGATGTGCAAGAATTCAAGACAGCTCTATTTTAAAACCCATTAGCCAAATAAACATGTAGCCTGGTTCTTTGCTATTCAACTGCATTTTAACTTCTTTTCAATAAAGAACTTCAAAAACTAATTTAGACATTTTTCCCCATTACAAGTTCATTAAACCGTGTTAAGTCATTGCCTGACATGAAGGATTACTGTTTTAGAGTTTTACAGAAGACTGGCTTTAAACTCAAAAATTAAGGTCCATCCTCGGTGCACTTTGGACCTGGCCAGGAGCCACATTGAGCAGCTGGGCTCTGGGAGCCCTCTCCTTGCAAGGCCCATCCATCTACAGCTCCAGGATCTTATTTACAAATTCAGCTGCTGACTCCAGGCCTTTTTTGCTACCAGCTTTAGGTCAAACAACTATTACTCCCTTTGTTTTCTCTGAAGCTTTTACCACATTTTCTTATTTTTTCTCAAAACGTTCTGCTCCCACCTCACATACCAAAAACATCTCACCATCATTTCCTACATTAACCCATACAGAGCTCATTGCACATAACTGCCTACCCCAGAAGAGCTGGAATCCCACTATTAAATATACCAACAGAATTCTCCTGTGTGCCATTCCCCCTCCTTTGGGACTTACAGAGGATGATTTGTCCTTCATCCCAGCCAGCTCTTGATCCTCCCTGTCCCCATCCACCCACGTGAAATGTCTGCTATGGGAGACAATCTGTAAACATGCAGTCAAAACAGCCAGCACAGAGATAATTATATACTTGCTGTTGGCCAACTGATCGTACAAGGGTGTAAAAAGATTAGCTCACGTTTGCCAGATAAGCTAAGTGTAGAATACTATTAGGATGAGACATTTCACTTGGGGTGGTGGGGGTGTGTTTATCATCTCAAGATCCCCCGAGTCACAATAACCAACTGCAGCCCAGCCAGGCGAGTTCTGCCTTAGCATACCTGCACCTTGATTTCAGCGATGGATGGAGCATGTACAGACCCAGCTTATTTTTATGCTTCTGAGGACAGTGATGGAGAGATGCCAGATGTGTTAGTAGGTTCATCTGTAGCTGTCTGCATTTATGTTGACTTTCTTTTTACATCTATATGTCTCTCTCTTGTCTTTCAGTAGGGGAGTTCAAGAGCTTGTCCTTATGGGAGCCCCTTCTCCAGGTGTGTGCTCACAGCAATCCTTAATCTCAGTGCTAGAGCAGTTCCTCTGTTCTCCCATCCCAAGGTACGAAACCCTTGTGTGTTTATCTGACATTTACTCCCACTGAAGTAGAGGTACAAATTCCTCATCCCATTTTTGCTTCATTTTTAATCTGAAACCAAACAACTTGCAAGTGAAGTCCCTCTTGTTTTATCAGGTTATTAGTGATATCCAGAAAGGCTCTGATCACTTTCCAGTATGAATCCTGGGTGTCTCTCATAAGGACTCTGCCCATGTTTTCTGTATGAATACCGGCATTAAACTCTGTGAAAGGCAACTGATACAAGTAACCAAAAGTTTTCTATCCCCTTATGGGGAATGCAGGACTCGGCATTTCCAACACTCAACCATGCAGTCTCCTTCCAGCCCACCTGCCAGACATGCATGCCCTGCCCAGTTTCCCAATCTCCCCCTCCCTCACTGAATTTTTGGTTGCTTCAACCTTTCCAATTCTTGAGTTCTCATAGAGGCAAAAAAAAAAAAATCGAACTCGAAACATTCTTGTATTGGTTGGTAGGACAGCTCAGACAACACTTTCCACTCTCAAAGCAACAAATGTTATGCCACTCATTGATCACACAAAGCTTTTTCCTAAATCTTTACACCATAACTCTCATTCCCTGCCTGTAATTCTTAATTCTAGACCGTAACTTTCACTTCCCCTCGCCTACAGTTCTTATTGTTGCCTATTGAAAAGTTCCCAGAAATCTTGACCTTGAATCATATCTTGTCATGAAGTTACTCATCCTTAATCATGTCACACCTGGACTACTGAAACTTCTGTTTAAAATATTCCAAGAACTCTCCAGCTCATTTGAGCACGCAGGGTCTGGAATGCTCTGGCCAGAATCCTCTCATTTTCCAGGAAATGGATGATATCATCCTATTATCTGTCAGCTGTGCTGCACTGCCCATCAGCCCAAGCTTCACAGCTCTCTGCTGATTTACTCTCATCCACCCACTTGACTCCAACATTAGCAAGAAGTTATGATAGTTTGGATAAAAATCTGTCATGTTCATGTATTTAGCTGAAGCCATTGACATGTACTCCATTGCCATGTACATGCATGGATTATCTTTACCCTCCTCGGAGGGAAGGAAGGATGAGCGTTGTTCTCCTTTGGGACACTGGGAAGTTCCATTGGGCAACTCTATTCAATTCAGAACTCCAAGAGATTAATTGCAACATGAGCTTGGTTGCATTGACATCTGTTAATTACAGCTCTGCTGAGCCAACTTCAGGCATGGTTGGGGAAGAAAAGTAATAATTTGGGCTTCTTCTTCCCCTCCAAACTCTTTAAGTCAAACTGATAGGAGGAGTCTGACAGAAGTGATTTGTTGGACTCAATCCTTATGGGTCCCTTCCAACATGGGATATTCTACAATTCTACTTCTGCAACAAGAGACCTAGGGCAAGCAGCAACCATCCCATAACACATTCAAAAGTCTTTGTGACTGCATTCTGCAAAGTTTGCTTTTTCCTCTCCTGGCCCGGAGAGTGAGTAGCTGACAAGACATAGGCATTTTCCAGCATGCAAATTTTCTACATCTGAGAAGTTTTGGCCAAACAGCACTTTATGAAGGCACAACTCTGTTCTGGGAATCCAGTCGTGAGAAAGACAAGGACACGAAGGACATGGGAACAGATCAGAGAGAACAGGGGATGGGTTTCTAAATTGTCCCACAGGATTATAGTGCTTTGGGAGGGGAGAAAATGACTTTAGGCATACTGAATTCAGGACAATTAAAATGCATTATTACTCACAAGGAAGCAAAATGTTCTGGGCTTTCATTACCTAGTAAAAGCAGCAGCATCTGGATTCTTGCAAAATGACCAGAAATAGTGGGGAAGCAGAGCATGCCCTCAGATGACAGCACGAAAGCTTGACATGCTCAGGCAACAGATGAGATCCTGAGCTCTGGTTTTTAGCAGAATCAGAGATTAAATTAAAACACAGCAGAACTTCAGCAGAGCAGAAAGAAAAGCGGAAACATCACCAGGCAAAGCAAGTGGGTCAGCTGCACAGAAAGCAGTTTCGGTCCTAAAGCACCTCCACCTCTTATAGAGTAGTGCTCAGAGCAGGAAGAAAGTCTTGGGAGTGCCTTCAGGGAAGGACTGGATTGGGATAATTCATTCAAAACCACATGTTCTGAGCACACAGCAATCAAGCATACCGAGTTAGATCAGTCAGTAACGCAGCTCTGACACCTAACCACATGGATCAGGAAGATCTCAAGTGCACGGCTACATATGGCAACGCAATTACAAGGGTGTTTCCTCAGACGTCCTGTTTAGGATTACTGCACAACAACTATCAACACACAGCAGGCTATCACCATATTTCACACCTTCACACCGCACCTCAGGCTCACGTTAGGACAGTTTACCCAGCAGCTGTTCTAAGGAGAGCTCGTTTAAATAATTATTTATGGGTGTACTGCGTCCTTCAGGTTTTTTTTTTATTTCACCCTTTTGGAACAAATTCCTTATTTACGCTCCTACTATCCACAGCTTATCTGGAAGGCTCCTCTGCCACTTGCAGCCAGCTGGTGGCTGAGCAAAACACAATGACTCCTATTCTGGACCAGCTTTTACAGTCCCACCCTGGAGGTCCTCTCCTTTATCTCCAGCTTTCTTCCTTACTTCTTTTCCACATCTGGGCAGCTCTCCTGAGGCTCCAGAAATAAGCGCTCACTATACATCCTGTTTCCCCACCCCCATGACATATTGTAATGAATACAGAAAACACATGCTCATGTATAATTTGTTATCTCACGCAGAGCCATTAGCATCAGCTTCCTCCCCTGGATGGAGTCAGGTCCAGCTCGTAGACAAGCTTTCCAGGTTGCTCTGCCACATGTCTCCTTGCTCCTCCTCTGCTCCCATTAGGGACCATCCTTCCTGCTTGTCTAGCTCAAGGAAAAGAGCCAAACTTTAGCCAGCTCTTGGGATACGGATATGCCTACCCTATGATGCAAAGCAGTGTTTTAGAGTCAGCACAACAGCTCAAAAGCCATAAAGCCAACACAGATCTCACTCGTCCCTCTCAGCACTATAGCACCTTGCAAATCCTCATCATGAAAAGGTGACAGCACTGGTTGGACATCGTTGTGAAACTCTCCAGTCTAACCCAGGGCTCTCAGCTTTCACCAGGCACCACAGGCACAAGGGATGTCCCATGCAGATGCCCCTGTTCATCGCAGGACAGCTGGAACAGATGACCTTTAAAAGGTCCCTTTCAACTCAAACAATTCTGTGATGCTCTGCAGGACAGGGATGGGAGCCACCTCCTTGCAATCTCCAGGGATAATTCACTGCAAGCCCAACAGACTCATATCGCCCCAGGGAAGCAGCTTTGGCACACTGGTCAACGTGCTTCCTGTCCTCTTCTTTTGCCAGAAGCTACACAAGCTGTTAATCTCTTCCAGCTCCAGCTAGAGAGGCTGGCTCCATCAGGTTCAACGCTTGCAGTATGGAGGTCACTAGATCAAGCCAGTGGCAGACAGAAAACAATGCAGAAATGTTTAAGATTGGGCTACGCTTCAGCTCTTGTTATTAGGTTTTATTAGTAAAAGAGAAAAATCCATGTAATATAGGGGAGTTCTTGGTGGGATCACAGCACTGTACATGTCTCTGCTCTCATACAAGCCCAGTGTGGCAATGGGGAAGACCCAGGGACTACACCAGGCTTTGGCACAAAGCCTCAGTACAGGGGATGGATTGGGCTGCAGCTTTGGAAGCTTGGAGAGAGCTGATAGATCCCAGACCATGACAAAGCACTTCCAGCATTTGCATACAAACATGATTTCTTTGCTCGTTGCTTCATTTGCTGCTCATAAGTCTTTTTAACACGCCCTTTAATTCTGTTATTACAAAAAGAGTGGATGCAAATAAGTGCCTGCAGTCAAGTCAGGCAGGGAGCAATGCATTAAGCACTGTGCCTCTATTCAAAATAAGTGCCAGAAACTCTCAATAAGAAATGGTGGTTTGAGGGGAAAACCCTTAGGATTCACTGAAGCGCTGTAAATACACGGCCCTAAGTTAAAGGAGCTGGAAGGCAGAACTGCAAATGCAAATGTTCAAATTAAAGAGTGCTGAGAGCATGCTTCATTATGGAATTACACATATTGAAGTACGAGGCATGCACATCCTCACCCTCGTACAGCAACTTGCAAGTAGAATACTTGCAGACAGACCCCATTCAGATCTCGTCCTTCCTGCCTCTGATGGCCCATCTCCTGGGTTTAGCCCAGAGGAGGCACTGTTAGTCCTCATGGGGTGCCACGAAGAAGGGATACCCACACCAGGACCAAGTAATGCCTCACCCAGAGGTTATCTGCAGCATCTGCCCCGCCCCCTCTGCTTTTAATGGGTATTTTCAATAGGAGAAATGGCAGGTTCGGGCCAGATAAAGCCAGCTACAGAGACCAGAGAACTGAAGCGCTGAGTTTTGTGAATTCAGACTGGTATATAATTAAGGACAGGTACAGGAGTTGCTTGTCAGATTTTAACCTCGAGAAATAAGCTCTGATGTCTATGTAAGAAAAAAAAAAAATCACGGTCTCATTTTACTTCCATTATGCGTCCTCTTATTCCCACCTGCTGTTCTGAGAACTGATAAAACACAAACATGCAGCTGAGCGTTACACAAAGCAGACATACCGTCTATGGGATTACCTCTTGACTCCTAAAAACATCTTTTTAGAAACCTCCAGCTACTTTGGGCACAGCTACAGCAGAAACGTGACTTACTAAAATGACAGCCTGGCCCCTGGGAGACATTTGGAACTGCAGAGCACTACCTCGTTGTCGACAATTGGGTCTCAGATGCCCATAACTCACATCCAAAACCAGGTAGATATCTTTTATGGCTGCAGTTCAAAACTTCTCTTTCAAGACAAGGCGATCAATCAAAACAGACAGAATAAGGACTGGCCACACTATCCCAAAGCCATTGCATCTGAACAGAACCTGCTGGTACCAGCAATGGGACAGCAGATGACTTCAGATCAGACTTTGAACTCTTTGTACAAGCCATGAAATGCACATTTGGCAGACTGCAGCCAGGCAGCACACGAGGCAGCACTGAAAGCAGCAGCTCAGTGTCACAGCCACCCAGAGGAAGCCTGTTTATGTAAGGGTAACACCTTGCCCAACCAATGCCACAACGCGCCAAGTGTTTTCCTGCACTGAACCACTCCTCCAGGGCAAGCAGGGCCCAAGCCTGCTCCTAATCTCACCTCTGTCAACTACTGCTGCTTAACAAGCAGGATGCAGTCTGATATCCTTTACTGTTAAACGCCTAGAGGCTTTGATGACCCTAAAGAAGATTAAAAGAAGATTTAAAAAAAACGCAGGAGTTTTAATCTCTGGGCCTTCAGTAGAAGGGTTTGCTTTTGCATGGGAAGGGTGAGGAAGAAAGCAGAGCTCAAACACCAGCAAGGTGCTGCTCACGCATCTTCCTGAGCAACTGGGGAAGAAATTCAGTGGTTGTGGAGTCCTACTGCAGGGAAAACAAAGGCATTTCAGCTGAAGGAACCTGTAGCTTTGCCTTACAACTCCTACAGCATTGCAATCGGTGACAGTTCTGTTCATGCACACACATCTATTCTACATTCCTAATGCAACTGCTACTCTCCTTTTCAGCAGGTAGTGCAGTAAATGCTGAAGCACCACGCTGCTCCTGAAGCACACACAGCAAGGGTTCAGAACAGCTATCTCATCTCTTGGGAACTTCTGTTCCTCTGAGCAGAAAACAAGAAACAAGATCTGTTCTGAATGCATACCACCATCACCACACTTGCTTTCAAAAATGAAGGCTGAATAGACAATTTTTTTTTTTTTTTTTTAAGAACAGAAACTTGTAAAGGGACAGGAAAATAAAGCACTGCATTCAGCCTATTCGTTTTCCTCTCACCACTAGACCAGTAAAGCTGTTGGCATTTTTTTTTTTTTTCAATAAGCTAACAGTAATGGTAGATTCTCACTATTACGGCTGCTGAGGAGTCAGATCCCACGTCATAGCCCCAAGAATGAGCAATGCTCTCGTTTTCCATCTGCAATAGAGGGCAAGAGCCAAGGGCAAACCGCCGACACCCGACTATTGGGACCAGGAGCGTTGGTTTTGTCTTCTCCTCCTCCCAAAGCACCACTGTTGAAAGCCTCCAGAAAGAACTCCATAAAAGCAGCTTTTCAAGGTTCAATAGAAATTCAAATGAATTTGTTTCCTTTGTAATGGATCTCTGAGTCAAACTTTCCAAGAGAGGGGAGAGGAAATATAATCAGAAAAGGGGGTTATTCCTCTTCCAAAAGAGGGAGGAAATTTAAACTAGTCATCTTTTATCTTGTCATCTTCCTGACCACAGCATTGTGAAAAGCCGACAAGCAGAGACTGCAATACACATCAACGAAGTGCTGTGCTCTTTCTATCAGTAAATCCTGCAGGGAGGAGGAAGGGAAAGCGCCGCATCTTCCACGGCTCTGCTACTCGTGACACACCTCCAGAAAGGACAGGAGCAGACCTGAAGCAGACAGCTTTCATTTCAGTGTCTCTGTGCTGACCAGGTGACAAAACCCACAGTATTGTGCCACACGAACACAGCTGTTCTACGATGTGAGAAATGTTGCATGGGGCATCGAGCAGTGGGGACTTGCTGAAGTTGCTAAAAGTTTAAACAAGCAGGTAAAGGGAGTTACTGCATGAGAACGTCAATGAGTACGAACAAGTTGAAAGCAAAGCGTCACTTAAACACATCTCCAGCTGCTTTTGTACAAGGAGAACAAGACCACTGCCCCCAAGCCTTGTCCAGACTTCCAAAGCCCATTGGCATTGCTCTGCAACAGGTGATGGAGCAGAGCTTCCTGCTGATTGAAGGCTGATCTGAATTTCCAGTCTGCACTTCTCCCTTACCTCCCATCTAAAAGAAAGAGCATTTGGATGCAAGGGCATCAAGCAATATGAATCATCTTTAAAGTATTTGGCTTAATTAGACAAGGATAAAGAGGTTTAAATAATGTCACTGAAATCTAATTCTCCGTATTAACCTCTGTCATAAAGCAGGAGAGTGAAATCAGTAAAAGTGAAAAAGTGATGGTTTAGCTAAGCTTATTTGTTACAGCCACTGCTCTCAAACAAAGTGACTTTTATGGCCATGAGCCTCTGTAGGAGCAGAAGGCAAGGTCACGATAGCAATACATCATTCTGGGGAGAACAGTGCTGCAACTCACATCTGGGTCTGCAGGAATAGGAGGCAGCTGGGACTGGCTACTTGGAGAATAAATGCTACTAAAATAGGATGCATCTAAGGTGCAGCATGGTTTGGTGTGACAGATGAGTCAAAGCAACCCAACTAAGCGGCAGCTTATCTCCTGTCCTTGCAAGAGATCTCTCTACGTAGAGACCAAAAGAAGGCTGCGGGGCCATATCTGGGCTTCATTTACACTCTGTAGCACAAACCCAGCCCTCTGAAAGTATACAGAGATATGCAAGATGTCAATTCAAAGTAGCTTCTCGTTTGGTTTTGTTTCAGAAGTTGACTTTGCTGTTTACTATATTTTGGAAATAGAGATGGGAGAAGTGGATGAAGATAGGAAACTAAGAAGGGAAACGGGACTTCAAAAGCAAGTTGAGCATTTTCCTCATCACAGACAGAGAAACATAGCTCTTAAATGCTATTTAAATTCAAGATCAGTCCACCTTTATGCTTCAGTGAGAACACTTCTTTAAGCACCAGCTCTGAGTATGGCTCTTACATAAGGAAACACTTCAGGAGCAAACAATTAGACTGACTTCCAAGGTTTCTGCACACAGAAGGACTTTTGCTTAGAGCACTTGATGTTCTCTTGACCTAGCAGATAGGTTGGAGGAAAACAACAACATCTGAACCCCAAAATCTCACTAGATTTAGCTTTCTTCTTCAGACAAACAAATGGCATTGCTTCTTTGTTACTTCACCAACAAGAGAATGTTCCAAAGGTTTGTTTTTAAAAGGCCCAATGGCTTCACTACAGAACTTTGAGTGAATAGCATAAAAGATGACAGCAACAAAAACACCACAGAGAATAAAAGAGAAACTCCTTAAGGTTCATTCTAAAGAGGACATCTTAACAGTAATCATTTACTACTCCAATGATTATACAAGAAAATGATATCATCAGCAAGATGAAAGACTTCAGAGACAGGAACATTTGTTACTTCCCAGCCAAAAGACTCAACCTGAAAACAAAAGCTTCAGCTCCTCTACAGTGGGATAATTAAACACAGGAGCAGCAGAACGGCAAAGGGTTTTGATTTGCCATCACACGGACCTTTAAGTTGCATTCAAGCCTTGTCTTGAAGACAAATTTGCATCCAGTTATTGAGACAGATCATCTAGTTCAAGCAGACAGAAGCCTGAGGCCAGGCAGTTTGGTGGCATCTTAGAGCTCCATGGCCACGTTCCCATCCGTGTGACAGCTCTGTCCACAGCAGAAAGGACAAGCATGGCCCTGCCCATAGAAGTCATTCTGACATGCTGACGAGGTATGGTTCCCAACTCCAAGCCACAGGCAAAGAGTCTTTGTAGTGCAAAGTACAAAGAATTATCCAGTCCAGATGTAGCTCGTAACAATGACAACCAAATTCTCAGTGGAGGGATACGGTGTTGCATGGCATAATTCATTACAAGTGAAAACTCTGCGAGCCAAGAGAGAGATATAATCTAATTATTTCTGGTTTCTCAAGACTGAGGGAGAGAGGGAAATTTAAAAGCAAACAATGCTGCGTTGCTCAATGTGGAATGCTGCAATATAAAGAAGGGAAAATTAAAGCACTGCAAAAAACATGTCAATTTTCAGGAGATATGGCACTAACATATATTAATATTTCTGACAAGCCAAGAATGTCAAATTTCTAAGCACGATATGAATCACATCAGAATTAAGAACAGCTGAGCCTGCATAACAGATTATATAAGTATTCACAAAGCACAGGAAATGCTCAAAGCCAGCAAGCTCAGCTGTATGTATGTTTATAACTAATAACCGTTATGCTACATGCATCTGATAAAAAGCTGCTTTATTGACAAGACAACTACAAATTAACAGAGTTTAGTTAAGACAGTGAACATCTGGGCAAAATGTAGTGGCAATCAAGAACACCCTTTAAAACATGGAGTCTGCTCTCATTAAAATCTGCTCTGCTGCTAAGACAGAAGGTGGGCCAGAGATTTGTGAAAGCAATTCACATTTACTGAAGGATTTCCTCCCCCCCTCAGAATGGCAGATTTCAGAAAATTCTGGCAAAATGGCTTGTGGGGAAAAATAATCAATGTTGTACCCAAGCTTGGGGGAGAAGATGACAAAAACATAAGACTCAATTAGCAGCAGAGGTCATCTGAAGCCATTTACCAGATAAAACTGAAATTGCCCTGATCTGGATCATCTTCCAAGGAACATCTTACTTGGAATTGATTAAAGTGTTTGCTAATAGTGGCTGCAAACAACCAATGAGACTGAAGGAAAATCAATCCGTTTCATGCACTTGAAGCAGAATGCAGAGCATAGTACTAATAATGCAGATATGTCACTACTAGTTTGCTGGGGCAGCCTTGGAGACCATGTGGGGGTTTTGTTGGGTGTTCTCTCACTTTGTCACTGTACAATCAATGGATATATAGATATTATAAATACCAAAGAGCTCAGCTAAGTTATTAAACCAGAGTAAAGAAAAGAT
>JAOWBP010004028.1:14859461-14872170 GCA_028571105.1 Tragopan temminckii | reverse complement strand
CCCATGGCTGACTCACTGCTCGCCCCAGGTGATCAATCAGAGGTTCAGGCCGTGATTCAGCAGTTCCCATACAGTCACAGTTTTACAACCTTGTAATCACAGCGCTAAGAAAAGAAGTTGAAATCTCCATCCTTAACTGCCATGCCCAGTTTGGAGCAGGAAATCAAAGTCTCCTGCTCCTCAGAACTGAAGACTGAACCGTCTAAAACCAAAATGACTGCTTTTCTGGCTTCCTAATCAATAGATAGCTTACCCAAACAGAAATGGAACAGACTCAAATACTGATGCAGATTATTTTATACTAAGGGACTCAAATTCCCAAGCCCGACAAGCCCCGTACCAGACATTTCTTTATTTCTCACATACAATTCACATCCCAACCTCATCCCTCCTACCAAACAGCCCAGTCACTGTTTTCAGACTGATTGCTCTCTAAAAACAACTTTTTGCTTCCCAGCAGCAATATTAAACCCATGACAAGGCAAGTAGTATCTGGACAGCTAGGGGATGGAGCTTGGGCTGAGCTGCTGGAGAGATGCATGGCTTGGGAGTCACATTTCAATAGCCCATACTCCCCAGCTGGGCATTCTGAGGTTTAAAATCAAGTACTGGAAGAAATTTGTTACGCCGTGCAAATGCTATAGTCAGGTAATAACAGATGGGAGCCTAAAAATCACAAATAACAGACTTATAGCTGAACAGGACGCAGATATGTCCTGTTAACAGCCCCACTTCAGGCTTAGACACGTTAGTGACAAGGCAGCTTTGACTATTCCAGCCAACAAGATGCTATTCTATTTGCATCCCAGTATTTTGAACGTGTTGTGAATGCAGGCTGCATTAACAGCCTTGGAAATGCTTTTCAAAAATATTCTCCTTATTAGGTCACAAGTCAAGAAGCAGGACTGAAAGCTGGCTATCTAAGTCAAATATTTGTTATCATTCAAGTTGGAAAGGACCTTTAAAGGTCATCTGGTCCAACTGCCCTGCAATGAGCAGGGACACCAACAGCCCAATCAGGTGCTCAGAGCCCAACCAGCCTGACCTTGGGTGTCTCCAGGGACAGGGCACACACCACCCCTAAGAGCAAAATAAAAGCTTTAAACCAGATTAACTGGGAAGTAACAATCGGCTTCAGATGAGTTACAGTGGTGTAAGTAAAAAATGAGAACAGAACATAATACAAGGAACAAGTTAATGGAAGTGACAGAAAATAATCTGATAGATTGCAAATAAACCTATTTTTGCACGTCAGAATGGAAGCATTATGACCAGTGTTGTGTTCCTGAACAAAGAGTAGATTCTATTCACCATACGCCAGCTGTTTTCAGACTTAAATTTCCTCTTTGCAGCATCTCCCTTCTAGAATGTTTTTCATTCCCTTTTCCCAGCCATTTAGGGAATATCTCATAGATGCTGAGAGGTCTGCAGAACACTGCAGCAGTTGGGGAAAAAGTATTCTCAGTAGCACTTGTAGCTCTCAAACACGTTAGCTGTAAGACTACATAAATGTGATAATAAAGAAAAATAGAGTGAGCTTCAAGAAGGCATAGAGGTGCTTTCAGACCCTTTAGAATGCATCTACCCCCCATAGATGCATCACACGAGCTTTTTGCAAACATGAAGATAAGCCTTCCGTGTTCAAAACTTACCTGGGACCTCACAAACAGCCGCCAGCAGCACTGGAGAGCCCAGACGTGGAGGAAACAGCTGGAGTTCCCATTTCTTTGCTAGACAGCTGGAGACTTCCCAATAAAAGACAACGCAGCTTTCGATCCCAAGCTTTTGCTGCTCCAGCTGCACGTTGTGGATCCCTGGGGAATGCACTGGCTGAGGGATTCCTGGTAGCATGGTTTCATAAAGCAATGCACATATCTGGCTTGTTTCTTATGAGATTAAATCACATTTCAAGCTTTCTTTCGGTTAATAACATGAGCCAAGAAGTTCAACTGTACAGAAAAGGTTCAATATGCTAGTGATACGGAACAAACTTCCACCTTTCAATACTTACCCAGTTTCAAAGAGCTGTATAAAGCCTTTGAGGCCACAGTAGCCCCAACCCATGCAGAAGCAAAGAATTTAAACACTTCAGTGGAGGTGGTTGGGGAAACACATGGCAGATGCAGCACGGACCTCAGCTCCCTCATCTTCGCTCATTTTCATCAGCTCCATCACTTCTGCTCTCAAAGAAGCAAAAGCTTTAAACTATGGTAAATAAAAAAAGCCGTATACTATTGTAAGAAGAAAAAAGGTGTTTTGCTATGTAATTATACTTCCTTATCACCCACTTACACCAGTACAGGCTGCATACTCTAAACAATGTCATTTGTCAACAGCTTGTAAATAATTTTGTTTTATAAAGTAGTAACATTAGCCACTGTTTTAAACTTAACAAATGAACACTCAAATGGGAAATATGATACATAAACAGGAACAAAGTCTTTAACAGCATTTAGTAAACACACCAGTGGCCGGTCTGTTAGGAACCATCATCAACAGTTCTAAACACAACTGCTGATTGTACAGCTTATGTACTCCACTGATGTTTGTGCAGTGTGCTACTGGGCAATGGAAAACATTTCCCTCCAGCCCTTTAGCTTATGTTTTCAAATCTACTGTGCTCCTTCTTCAGGTTTTTTTGTGTTTTTTTTTTTTTTTTTAAACAGTTCAAAACCTTGCTGCAACTTTGGCTTGTACATCCCTCATGACTGAAGCCAATTGCTTCCAGTTCCCATTTGTGTGCCAGGAATATTCACATACAACCCCTGACTCAACTTTTATTAGTAAATGGACACAAAACAGATTCATCTGTAAAATATGACCTCTGTACGGGCAATTTCTGCATTTTAGCCAGCATGTGAACTTAGGGAGAAAAGGCAAAACTTTTGGAAAACCCTGGAGTGGTTACACTGGAATCAGAGCAGGGAAAACCCAAACACCATTCATAGTGAGAGCAGATTGTTCTCCCTTTGAAGCCCAGCTCTAGTGTGCAGTGAGTTTTATGCTCTTATTTCCTGGGAGAATGCAGATTGTATTGCAAGAGACATCTGAACTGCTACTTGGGAGGGCGAACCGCAATACCCACCCAGTGCATTGGCAGAATCACGTGCACAGGAGACGTGTAGAGTAGAAGAGACGGACAAACATTGAGAGGAGCTGTGTAAAGTGGTATCATGTTATTAAAACATTACATTGGAAATCAACAGAACATAAATGAAAAAAAGGTTTTAAACCAGATTCAAATCTTTTTTTTTTTTCTGTTTTAAATCTGAGTTGATCCAAAAGCAAAAGCTTACATTGCAAAGGAAGAACAAAATACATCATGGCATTGGTAACACAGAGTTGCATGGAAGCCAGACTTGTGGGCAGGGTGCAAGTTGCTTATCACAACGTCACTGTGGGCCCTGGACAGATTTAACTGAGAAAGTTGGGATCCCAAATTTTTCACCTATCCAGGTCTTCCTTAGTAAACATGCTACACGTTCTCTTTTGCCTCAGGGTGTTTCTCTGATGAGTTTGTCCAGATGTGTTCTCCTACTATTGCCAACTAGAGCCAAAAAAAAGGAATTTTCCACGCTATCCCAAGGAAGCCGAAGTTATTCCAAGCATGAGTGATAATGAATTTAAAAAATGAAACCCAAAGAGCCAGAAACAAATCCACAAGGAAAAAAAAAAACAACCAAAAAAAACCACACAAGAACTTTTCAAACTAACAAGTATTGTCTATAATGTAAATAGTTTAGAAATATGGTAATTAAATAATCTAAAAAAACACTCTTACTCTGCTGTACATTTATAAACAAATATTTACAAAAACTTTCCACTTTGTTTTAAAGGATGAGGTTTGCAGTTTGTTAACGATCAGAGTCTTTTACCCATATTGATTCTTTGGTGTACTTGCCAATTTTTTAAGGTTTATTAAAAGTGTTCAACTGTGAATTTTACGGTAATGGATCTAGGCTACATAACAAATCTGTATTATGCACTTCTCTTTCCACATTCTAGTCCAAATGAAAAACAAAGTCCATTTACTTCTTCAAAGTATTTGTGCATGATAATTTAAATCATAAAAAAGACCAGATTCCACATGAAATTTGGGTAGGATTAACAGTGAGTAACCCTACTTCACTGAGCACATGTATAACTTAAGACAGCAACCAGGACTATCAGCAGGCTCAGAGATACACGTGCTGCAGCATTTTGCTGAATTGAGGTCAGAGAAACCAGCTGCAAGAGATGGCTTGGCATATAAGAAATGCTGAGGGCTTCCCTCCAACTTGGGGAAGGGAAAGAGGAGAGGATGAAAATGAATTTAAAAGAAAGGCTTTTTACTGGCCTGAAATGTACATGTTCCCTTTAGACGTCAGTTACTTAAATAACCAAAAAACAAACCTCAAACAATAAATAATGGAATTACACATTTCTTCATTAAATAGCATTCTTGTTACCAACAAGTCTTCCATAATTTTCTTCAGTCACAGCAACAAACAGAACAAATAATTTGCCTTAATATAGATTGCAACTAAAATATACTCTAGATTACCTTAGAAAATATTACTGTAAAAATTCAGTGGGAAAAGATATTGGTTTAGACCAACTTACAAGTGTAGTGTACAATACTAAGTATTTAAAAAAAAACAAGAAGCAGTTTTAAGGTTCTGATCTTGTGTTACAAAAGAGAAGATTCATGCTTCAAACCTGCCAGTTCTTAGTTTTCATCATGTCTCAGTTCTGCAGAGCTTTTAGACCCTAAGGGCTGACCCTTCCTGCTTCCACCACAGCTACGGACACTGTCACACACTCACATGCACACCGCAGCCACACGCTCAGTCTGCCCCCACACATCACCTGGCTGGAGCCCCACCAAGCCCTGCTGGTGGCCAAGGCTCAGGTGGTGCAGTTTTGGGATCAGCCACGGGTACTCCCAGTGCTCACATTAACCTGGAGTTCATGTGCTGCTGAGTGGGCCACACTGGAACCGGTGCAAGCTGGAGATCAAGAGGTTCCACATCCCATCACCAATCCTCTGAGTCACGAATCTCCAAAATCACTTATGGTTTGGAAGCCTGATGCAGCATTGGGCACAGCAGGGATGGAGAAGCCTTCTCGCTGCCACAGCTCTGCTGCATCCATTACCAGTGACAAGGTTCGTGCTTCAGGAACTGCAACCCAGGGTTACAAGGTATTAAAATGAACTAGCAGAGAAACAATGTGACTAAACCTGCTTCTGCCTTTTTTTTTTTTTTTTTTTTCTTCAGTATTTTTAATACTAAATATTTTGAAAGTGACAGTGTTAAAATTAAAAGCCACCATCGGTTCCTTCCATCTCCCCATTTCCATTGGTATAATGGGTACAAAACACTCCTGACATTAGAGGGGCTCTTCTGGAGTCAGTGGGATGGCAAAAGGAAAAGACACTGGCATATGATGACTCCATAATCTCTTGAAAATAAAGAGAGTGAAACAACTTCAAATTTTGGCCCAATCTTTCTTTGATAGCAAGAACTTCATTTGTTATGATCAGAAACAAAACTCTTTAACAGATCTTTTTAATACCTAGCATGAAGAACACATCCAGTAGCCGAATTTCAGTACTCCTTTCAGTTGCTGCTTTTAGATTACTAGGAAATCACTTGATGTTTACAGAATTTAAACTTCCAGTATGAAGAGGGTGCTTTCTTGTTTGTGTGCATATAAGGTGCATCTGAACACCACTTATGTGCACTTCCCACTCTCTAAACTGAAATAAATTGAATTTCAGAGCAATAATAACAACAACAAAACTCATCACTGCCTTTAAAATGAAGGGCTTGGCCAATTTCTTTCCTACTTTTTTTTTTAAAATGGATGTAATTTGGCTGAGAACCCACAGATAAAATTCCAACTGAAAGTGAAATAAAGCAGGTTATACATTCATGAAATTCAGGGATTAATGACGAACAGCAACTGCCACCATCATCTCAGTAATGTCCTGTTAACACTGCAGCAAGGCAGCAGTTCCTATTCTCACAAATAATGCACTGAGACTAGATGAGGAATAGTGGGGGAAGGAATAAAAAAAAAAAATCACACATAAAGGGAAAATACATCAGAAAGATTATTGCACAGGAGGCACTGTATGAGAAACAATACATTGGCTTCGAAAGTCTAGATCCTTTTTTTTTTTTTTTTTAAGTTAATGTGAAAAATAAAGAGGCTACGCCTCTTTGTAGTGTTCCATCACTGTCAGGATGAGACAAAAAGAGCCGCCTGCTGTACAGGGAATGTCAGCAAAGAGGGCTGAATTTGATGGGCATCTGAACTAAAGGAAAGAGGAAGAGGGCAAAATAAAAAGACCCTTGAATTGAATAGTGATATTATTTTTTAAATTTTCAAATTGTCCTCATACAGTACCCAATTACATTTTGATTATCAACTTTTACCTATCCTGCAAAAACATCCACCCTGGTAGAGACAAAAAGCCCCAGCAGACCACAGAGCTCCAGAGGTCTATTGGTATCTTTTGCAGGACTGGCACCTTGATTTCCAGATTTTTATCAAACCTCAGCATGCCAATTCAAAGCAACCCCCTCCGCTGTTAGGCCACATTCCACCTCCACTGCAAGTCTGCACACCAAATGTGAAAACAAACAACTGAAAACCCAACAGCAAATTCTAAAATGTAACATCGTATAGAAAGCTTGGACCTTGTAAACTTGGACCAAGAAACCAAAAATTAAGACCTTCTAGCATGTGGCATAAAAAAAACCCAAGGAAGTGTATACCTGCCTTCTGACTTCACAGAAAAATCAGAATTTGCATAGGATATACTTTGTGCAAGGCAACAAGCCTCTTCAGTATCTGGAATATAACTAATCTTGCTCAGAGTTCTTCTCTTCATGGATATCAGATATCATCGAATTTGTGTTTTAAGTAGTCTTTCATAACCTTGGCAATGGGTAGTTCATCAAGTAGTTTTAGGTTTTGAAGGCCTATACACTGTCGGATTTTAATTCGGCATAGATCTTGCAAGTTTCTGGGCTGTCCTGAAAAGAGAAAAGGAACACAGAAGTAAAATGATCACATTTTAAACATGCTTTAAGAGATAATTTACTCAGTAAAATAACAGAACTGCTGTCTTCAGAGAGGAAGAAGGAAACAGCATGGGCAGAGGAAAGGGAAAAGTTACAGCAAAAGGTGGAAATTAATGCCTTTCTAATGGATAATTATTCAGTGAAATCAAGGGATGAATCCTGAAAGCACTGCCATTTACATGCACATAATTTTACTGATGTCAGTGTAAAGAGACTTAATCCATGAGAGGATTCCCCCGAGGCAGCAGCATACACTCAAGGGTCTGCAGAGCAGCAGAACTGATCTGTTCAATTTTTGTGCATTTTTTTTCTATCCTTGTGTCACCTGGAAAAAAATAAAACGCAGTCTTGCTTCTTTTCAAACATTCAGACAAGAACTTGTAGCCCATCTGCAGTGGGAAGAGGCAGCTCCCTAGGAGAGCAAAGCTTACCAAAGTTATTTGAGGATCGCGTGGCAGAGTTGAAGACTGCTTTTTTCCCTTCTAATGAAAAGACAAAGCTTTTAGGCTTCACGCAGCCACAGCCCCATCAAGCAGAAAGGGATGAAAACACAAGTTAACCACAGTCCACAGCAGACAAGCTTTACTGACATCGTGCTGATTTCTAGCAAGGGTTTTCCAAAATAACTGGTTCCCACCTTGAGAAAAAGTCCTCCATGTGCCATAACGTAGGAAAAGTTAATCTAGCCTTGCACCCCAAAGTACCCAGCAATGGATCCAAGAAAGGAAAGAAAAAATAAGAGCACAACAACAGCCATTGAGAAACCCTGTCCCAATACACCCCTCCAGCTTCCAGCACACAGCCTTCCTGCAGCAAGACCCCCACAGATCCAGGCCTGCAGTCACTATGCCCCCTGTACATCTGTCTAATGTTTTTTGAACCCATTCACATTTTCAGTATCCAAAACATCCTGTGGCAACACATTTCACAATGTAACGAGGCGTTGGCTGGAAAACTACAAAGTGCTTTTATTTATTTTAGATCTGCTTCCTGATTGTTTTGCCGAGTGCCTTGCATTCTTCCAGTTGCAAAAGAAGTGATGAATAATAGTTCTTGTGGCAGTCGTGGCTTTATGTATCTCCATATCACCCCGTTCTCCACTCATGCTCGGTGCCTCTTTCAAAGCTGAAGACACTGACTCTAATTAAACATTTACTCTAATTAAAAATTTCCCCACCAGGAGCCAATCCAAACCCCTGCCCACGCTCATTGCCTGCCTTCTTCATTCTACCCTATTTATTTTGAAGTCACCCCAATAACAAATAGTTCTTTTGACTATTGGCCGCATCATGGCCTGCAAAAGTAGTTATCCAGCCACGGCACCCTGCGATGGTCCGATGCAAAGTGCTTGGTACAATGGTGTCAATAGCAATAACCTATCACCAACCCAAAAGTAACCCAGTATTGCTTTTACAAAGAAACATACGGCAATCGCACTGAGCTGTTTGAACACCTGCTTCGAGAGACACCAAAAATGCATTAACAAAGCAACTTGGCCACATGCTCCTCAGCCCTATTCAATAGGAGGGCTGCAGGGCAGAGCTGCCTTTCACCAGGACAGCGCTGGCAGTCAGCTCCAATGCAGCCCCGGCTCAATAGACCTTGACATTACAAGTTTATTAGATGCTCTTGCTAAGCACAGAGTAAAGAGATTATGAAACTATTTCCTGTTTTCCACTTTGGGCATTTGGAACTTGGTTTCAGTTGCCCCTTATAGCCAGTTTCCCTTTCTTTTTTTTTTCTCCCCCCCCACTACTCTGTGTGGGTTTTTCTATAGAAACGGGCTGATGGACAGGTATACACTTGGATTTATCCTAAGCACTAAAATTATCCGAGGTAAGCTAGCAGAAGTAATGCAGGAAAATAGTCTTGGTCCATTTTTAAAGTAATCAGATTTGAAATTACAGAGCATGAAAATTGGAGTTTCCCTTCATATCAGTTTATAATACTTTCACCACACTTATCATCACAGTATCTAAATATAAGTATTTTTAATTATATACTTCAGCTATACTTCAAATACAGGTCAGCAATTACTTCGCTCCCCTGGCGTTGTTTTTTTTCTTAGCAAATTCTCTTCCCACCGCAAGGAATGGATTTGGACTATCTGGACAACAACTGAATGCTCAAGCTTCAGGGAAAGAGATGTTGTTTGCTATAAGAAACAAAGCAGAGGGATCCTAATTATGATAAAGAAATAGTTCTAATGCTTTAAATGTGAATGCAAACAGGACTCAAAACGGATGCACCTCCTCACAAGTTAACTGCAAACAGCAGATCCAGAGGCTAAGAAGGACTACAAAACCTTGTTTTCTGTATGAGGATACACAATAAAACAGCTATGAGACAATGATTTCTGCTTTCAGAAATTAATGCCTTTTAATTAACATCCTGCGGGTTACTTGAGAGGAAAACAGAACAGACAACTTAAAATACCCAGAAGAAATTGGTTATAAGCTAACTCAAAAAGACCCGATTATCAAACGTATGACATTTTCCCCCAATAAGCCTAAAATATTTCCTGGGAATGTGTTAACAATGGACATTTCCAGTGTTAAGCACCAGTTGCTGCATCTAGTGGCTGTTGGTGTCTTAGGTCATGCCTTGCAAATTCCAGGGTTATTAATGCATTTGTGATTTATTAGAAACGGTGTCTAGAACACTTACTCATTCTTGGTTGCATCTGAATGAAAACGAGAAAAAAAATAAAGGATTACTGACCAATGTCAGTGAACCTTAGTTTGGCAAATGAAAAATGTTATTAGTAATTTGGCAAAGTAAGGCAAGTTAAGTGATGAATAAAGCCTGTTTAAAAGTGATTAGAAAGCAGTAATTCTGATTATAGCCCACATCGTAAGTTTGGAAAGCTGCTGAGGCAAATAAGCTAAAAAAAGAACTAAAGGAAGAAACAGAAAACTGCAAAAGGTAAGATTGACCTAATTACCACTGTCAAACAGAACAGTTACATAAAACCAGTTCCGTTTCCCATCACATTAAAAAAAAAAAAAGAAATTAAAAATCCTGATCCAGTGTCAAAAGGACACGCTGAGCCCAGCGGTGCTGCTGGCCCATAGCAGGCAGGGCTGTGCTGGGCTGTTACACAAGCCAACACCTGCAGCTGCTGGGAGCTGGAAGTTTACTCGGGAATTCACAGAAACAAGTTTGATACTTCAGAGGATTTATTTTGCAAGCTTCATGGTGATAAGCAAATAAATTAAGAGTATTAATTACGTAAGGAAAGATGTATAGCTTCTTTGCTCCACTGCTCGTTGTGCTGCAATGGGAAGCAGAAATCCCCACCACCGCACTCGTGTAGTTTCCCAAATATTTAAGAAGTTTCTTCCAAGCACAAGAAACACAAAACTTAGGATTATAAAATAAAGAGGACTTGATTTTCTATTTTACTCTCTCTACAGACAGCAGGCTTCAGGATGTAAAAACTGTCCTAACTCAGGTGTTCGCTCAGGTACTCACAAAGTTCCAGCTTCCTGCTGTTTTCTTTTTCCCCTTAAACAATTATTTGCTTAAAAAACAGAGATTTCAAAGCTTATGTCATTAATAGATTGGCCTTGGCTGGTAAAAACAAGAGGGGAAAAAAAGCACGCATTACAGTTAGTTGTGAATTCCCACTCTGTGCTTTATCCCCCTCCCACAGTCCCAAGGCGTTCTGCAGACAATCTGTTCCCAACAGAGCTGGCCTCCAGGCAAGCCCCAGCTCTGCTCATGGCTGTGTCCATTACATCCTCAAGTAATTTCACAGCAAGCTCCATTTCAATACGGCTAAACTTGGGCCTCTTGCTTTACTGAGCACAAACAGTTTGTCTAACATCTGTGCGCATTACTTCCAAGAGTTGGAAGGGACAAGGTAAACAGTGAGCTTTACAGCTCTCAACAAAAAATAAAAATCAAGTTCCCAGTTTTTCTTTTCTGCAGTGTTTTCTTTTTCCATACATCCTACATGATAAATCAGCCAAGCTTTTTTTTTTTTTAGGACGTGCACTGTAAATAGAGGAGCACTGACAGCCCTGCAACGAGGACGTGCAGTAGCAGGGAACACACAGCACTGTCTCTTCTACAGCAGAACCTGGCTCACCTGCTCCCACTCCATGCACAACCACAAATATCACTTGGTACATCAAACTTAAGGGGAAGATTTTATTTTTGTGAATGCTGTCCCGTTAACTTTTATCTTACATCAGTCCTCGCAACATTAATTAGAAGTATGTAACCAGAACCTAACTTACTACTTATCTATCAGTAGCCAACAGCCTGTAGCTTTGCTGGAAGTAGTGATCTGAAGAAGTCACATTTGTGTGTTCAGGTATAAGAGAAAAAAAACACAAGAACCAGAAAATGTTAGGCTTCTTCAATAAACACCAACAATCCTTTGTCATGTATGCGTGTAACCACATACCCCTTGGATACAGTCCTCCATCCTTCTGTATAGCACACACCACCGACCCCAGCCACACACAGCACAGGAATATTCACCCAACGCATTTTGCAGAAGTTCAGGTTGAGATTTGCTCCCTGTACTAAAGTTCTGCTTAGGATTTGCTCCCTATGCAAAGAACCTATATTAGCATAACAGCAGCTCCACTGCTTACACTGAGAACTGTGCCAGTCCATTCCTCCTAGGCAGACATGCCCCCCAGGAAACAACATGCTAACTCACCTAGCAGGTACTATGTCTTACCAGTCCTTGAATACAGACCAATTCCTCTGACAACACTAATTATTACAGACTGCCACAAGGTTTTAAGCAAAAGTAGTGTGAGAATAGAGAATTCCTGCCATACTCCACCGAAGATCCTGCACCTGCACAAAACAAAGTCACAGACAGAGCCAAGAGAGTGCTTAGGAGTAACTGCAATTACACACATAGAGGTTGTTGGAAATCCTTCCTGATCTTTTGTTCCACCTACTAAAAAAAGAAAAAGAGAGAAGCGCTTTTAAAAGCAAATGGTGTCACTGGTTTGCAGCATGTAAGCAGTTTCTGAAGAAGTTCAGAAGTGAACAGGAACATCAGTTTTGTATTTTGGAAGCTGCCCACGGTTTTCTCTGCAATATTAAACACATCTCCTCAGAAAGCTTGCAGTGGTATTTCTCAAACAGAGCCTCTGCCTCGCCTGGGAATTGTGAAAGGCTGAAAGCAGCAGCAAGAAGCCATTTGGTAGTTTCTTTTTAGCTACAAATGAAACTTAAAGATTTGTGAAACGCTGAAGAAAGCTGAAAAATGATGTATATATATAGCTGGTGGCAGCTGAGTTCATTGAGACTTCGATGGTAAGTATTCATACCTGCAGCTAACTGCTGGGTCCATCTCTTAGCAATAACATCAGGTTGAACTTGGGGGGCTGCCAGAGTTGGGGGGGCAAAGGGAGGTAGGGAAGATATTAACAAATTAAAAATTGATCTTATCTCCTGGAAATTCACATCCCAAGAGGCAGTAGCACAGTCTAGCACACCATCACTCAGGGAATGCACAGATGAGGACACACAAGCCAACGGGATCATACTGCAGGGATGCAATCACCCAGCAACTGGCCACTGAACTGAGCAGGAATTCAGCCAGTCCTTGTAATGGGAGATCTGTAACAGCACAGGAGATGCAGTTTCCTGTGTTAAATAACAAA
>JAOWBP010004028.1:14840342-14859447 GCA_028571105.1 Tragopan temminckii | reverse complement strand
CCCCACTCACCAATCTGCAAAACAACAGCTATATAACTACAGAGGAGAATGCCAGAAAAAAAAACAAAACCAAACAAGTATCACAAATCTACAGGCCTGAAATAGATCAATAGAACATGCAGGACTGTATTTATTGAGAGATTGGAAGACAAAGTCTTCAGTGAGAAAGTGAACATATTATTTGACTAGTAGCGACAACACAACAAAGACAGCTTGTAATTTGTTGATTTAACTGGATATCAGAGGGGCTTTCTGAGAAGCTCCACTTCGGTTTTGTGGTCTGTACATCCCTGTTAGAATAACAGGGCTTTAATTAGACATTCAGCGCTCTTTGAAAAAATAACACTTCATAATAATTCTTAGACGTGTATCAACTCTCACTGCTTCTGGCACAGAAAATACGTACCAAGGAGGAGTGTTTTGGGGACTCAAAATTTACATTTGGAAGAGTAGAATGCCAGAAAGCTCAATGCTAAGCATAACAGGTATATTTAGTAATAAGATTTTTAATACAATAAATTATAGGTTTGCATCATTTTGTTTTAATATTATTTCATAATTAATCTTTAAATTCAGTCTTAGATGAATTTCCATAGCAGTCTCAGTAAGAATTTTGATCATCTATTTTTGGAGACAAAAGGGCCTGAAAAGTAAAGGCTGGCTTCAACTGCAGTCTGAGTTAGCAATTACGTTCTGAAATATCACACTAGGAAATTCTAACGTGAGAGTTAAATGATTATTGGAAACGTACCTCCCTTTTCTCTAGACAAGGACTTGGGCCACGATTTTACAAAGTTATCAAGAACTATACTGGTCTTTAAGAAACAGTTACCTGCAATGTGTGAAAAGTAACTGGGTTTCAAATGTTATTTATTACAGATCCAACTCAAGTGACAGTTATATTTATTTAGCAAAGGGATAAAGACAAAGAGTATAAGGATCTCCTTAGCTGGACTTTTGTCTAAAGTTTTCTGCATGCTCACAGTGCTACACAGATCTTCTAGACAGGAAAATGACTCCCTGTTCAAAGCCAGTATAACTCACCCTTTGGAAAATAAAACAGAATGCAGATGAAGTATCTGTAATTCCCTTCATTTAGTGACCCTTAGATTTTGTTCCAGGCCTGCAATCAGCTCCCTGATCGTGTTACCACACTCTCCATGCTCCACTGTTGAGGCTGATGCAGACGAGCAGCCCGCACAGCACCGCAGCCGCTCCTCCGCCGCCTTATCCCAGCACTCATTACCTTAAATGAGCACTATGGGAACTAGGGAAAGCGTCAAGCTTTTTCCCTTCCTTTTTGAGATCAGAATTGAATTTCTAGTGCCTAAAACTCAGTCTGTAAGATTTATTTCCCCTAATGCTGATGTTTTTTCCCCTGCCTCCAGCATCCTCTTCTTAAGCTTTAATACTCGCAAATCCCCTTCGACATCGTATCCCATCTTGGCCCATCAGTGCACATACACAGAGCTAATGCATACACACAAAAAAAATAATAAATAAATGGATTTCTATTTGCCATACACATGCATTCCTTTAAGTTCTCCATTTAGCACTATGTAAATGCATCTTTTGATTTTGCATTAGAGCATTCCAAGCTTAACACTCCTAACGAGTCAGGGATTGATCTGGTACAACTGAAATATATCCAAAAAACACTCTTTACCAGATGATCTCAGATACCATGGTGGGCACTGACACAACCTTTTGGAGCGTAACACAGAAAATAGAAAATAAAAGGAAAAAAAATAAAAGAAAAAGAAAGGTGATAAAAACATTCAGCAGTTATCATCTGCAATATTGTTGTGTTTTTTTTTTTTTTTCCCCCACCAAAAAGAGACTTATTTTTTAAATGAAGAATAAGAAAAAAGGAGATACGAGCAACTGTTCGTACATCAGACCAACAGGAGACTCACTTTTAAAAACTCCACTGCTCTCAACTTTGACATTTATGCTTAGATATTGAGATACAGCTACAGAGCAACCTTGTTCCATTCGGAATTACTCTAAGAGTAAAGAAATCTCTGCCTACAGCCAGGAAGAATATCAGACCTCCAGCATCAAAAAACAAAACCCAAAGACGCCCAATCCTCCTAGAGGCTATCAAGAACCAGTATAGGGGTGCCTGAGACTGTGCTTTCCTACCTGCCGTGCACAGCTAGGGAGTATGGGATCTACCAAAACAAACAACAATCACACTTTTGGTAGATCCAACTGCAAGAATGTTTTCTGAGGATAAAAAAATAAAAACACAGCAACTTACACTGTATATGTAGACTGCTAAATAATAATTCTTTTCTCTGAAGTATGCAGCTGCTTTCACTAGAAGACACACACCAGTTTGATGCTTTCAGAGTTTGAATGCATTATCTGTAAACTCAAGAAATCTTAAATAATTAGACCTAATGCAACTAGGAACTAGTTCCTGTTTTACTGTCAGAGATATTCCTCAGAACTCTGGGCACACTATAGAATGTACAGCTGTGGATTTCTATATCAGCATGTAAAACTCTGCAGTACGATGGCCAAGTAACCAACCTACACATTCCCATTAAGAGCCAGGCACTGCTACCAGCTGCAAGAAAGTTACAGTACGAACTCTGCCCAAATACTATAAAATCTGCAATTTTTTTCTGAGTAAATACGTATTGCAATGGATGGAGAAACAAGATCATCCTGAAGTGCTGAGCCGGAGCTCAGCAGTTCCCTGTGTGCGGGCCGATCTAATTGGGAATGCCGCTCCACAGAGCCAGCTCCTTTTTACTTATTTTCTCTCTTCTACACCATCTTATTGCAGTGATTATTCATGAAAACAGTGGAAGACAGTGTTTGGAGATTTATAATAAGGGCAGCGCAGTCTGTTTATAGCTGTTTGTAAACACATATTCATAATCATTTTGCTCAGAAGCACAAAGCTGAAGTGTTTTTGTCAGCACTCGTCCTCCCTGCTTTCCCAGATCTCCTTCCATCAGCACAAAATTGGAAGAGTTCCAGGGCTGTTACGCTGGCCACAAAATTAAGCTGTTTTTTTTTTGTAGCAGAACTTAGCCTCACTTCAATGAAATGAAAATGTAAACCCTTAAGGTACAGAGTCTGCAACCTCAGCTGAAGTTACCGGAGTGATTTCCAGCTTTCGGAGCATCAAGGAAAAACTGAAGCAAATCTAAAATTTTGTGCTTATGGATACTTTCTGAGTGTTATTATTAATGTTATTATTCTTTTTTAAAGCAAGAAAAGCAAATCTGGATATTCTATCATCTACTAACAACCCTGACTGTGCTATAGTAAGAGGCTCCCAGAAGCGAAAGCAAGAAGAAACATGTACGAAAAGGGGTCAAGAAAAATACAAAAAAATAGAAGTGACTACTTGACTTTGTCAACTTCCACCTTTCCAAAAAATTCTCTTCGTATTTCAAGATGCAAAAATAGCAGCACATCAAGAAGACTAAAATGAAACTCCAAACGCTTCTGTGTCAGTTACTGGGAACAGATCTCAGCTGATTCACCCCGGCCCACACTGACCTTCAGAAAACACGGTGTGCTCAGTTCTCAACCAAAACCACCATAAAGAAAGAAATAAGAGGAACCACAAGGGAAAAAAAATGGGATATATGAAATACCCCACACTTCCCAGTGGTGTAAAGATCATCCTAGCCGGATGATAATTTAATCGAGCCATCATGTTTGAGTTAGTAAACTGCTAATTGCTAATAGGCAATTCCTAAGTGCTTTTAGCTAATAGCATAGTTACAAAACACACTATTACAACATTACATGCTGAATGGAAGAGTAAGAAAGCTTGCAGATGTCTAGCACCAAAACCCAATAAGCAAAACTGACACGAACACTCTCAGTTTAAGCATCAAAAGTAACGACAAGTTCAAATCTTTCATCTTTTGGAGACAGCAACAAAATCAAAGCCCCACACAGCACATGAATCCCCTCAGCGTGCAGGAATAAGCTGCAGCGTTTTGTTGTTTGCTGGAGGTGAGAGGGAGAAGGAATGTGGGAGAGCAAAATGCAGCAAAACTCTTCCCTGCCCGCGTTGTGCTGCCAGAGGACAAAGCCAACGACTGCCGAGCGTTTGCAGCGCGCTCCCCCAGCAGAAGACCCCCATAGAGCCAAAAAGCAGGAAACATCCTACTCTAAGGTCATAAATAAAACTAGATTTTACAGTTCACTTTTTTTTTTTTTTAACTTAACACTTCCTGTTGATACTTAAACAAAACTAGTTCAAATGAAATATACTTCACATCAGCACCTTTGCCGAGTATGAGATTCCCAGTATCAGAATCCCTTCACCTTCCCAGAAACTTTATAGTGCGTTTCAATTGCATCAAGGGGCAGAGAGAAAGCATTTTTCTCCTGGGCTAAATTCAAAGAAGGCTTTTAGAGGACACCGTGCCCAGTGATTAACTTTTCTTACATACATACTTGTCACTTCTTGTAAGAAATCCAGACAGGGTCGGCTACTTCCAGAAATACTTATTGAAACAGCCAGTGGGGTCTGTCCTTCATAGTTCCTTGTGTTAGTGTCTGCTCCATAGTTATACAACATTTGTGCACAAAGCACATCATCTCTAAGAGCAGACAAGTGTAAGGGCGTCTGTCCGTCCTCCAAGCGCCCCAAGTTTGTGTCCGCCCCTCGCTGAAGGAACATTCGGCAGTACGAGTGATTGCTTTTGATCACAGCGTAGCGTAACAGGAAACCATTCTGAATGTCGATGTTGGCATTGTGATCCAGCAGGATTTTCACGCAGCTTGACCTCTCGCGGATAATGGCCAGCTGAAGCGGGGTAGTACCTTTATCACTGAGCGGATCAACCTCAGCCTTGAACTCCAACAGGAGCCGGACAAATGAGTCTCTGCCGTAGTGGGCTGCTACATGGAGGGGAGTCCAACCGTCGTTGCTTTTTGCATTAATAATGTCACTCCTATATTCCGATTCCAACATCAAGCGCGCGATCCTCGCTCGGCCGTGCATGGCTGCGTAATGCAGAGCAGTGAAGCCTCCAATTAAGTCCTTAACCGTGGGATCAGCTGAAGTTAAAATAAAATTAAGAAACAATTAGAAGGCACTGGGGTAATCCAGTGCTGCAAACAAATAATCAAATGATTGAATGTTATTCTTTTCAAGCACAGCAAGACAGGATTTTTTTGGACTTCAAACCAATTCTTGCACCAAACGCTATTGTAAAGAAAAAGCTAAATTATATTTATGAAAGAATTACACAAACAAAAAAACTTTTCTTTCATATACATGTGTTTCCATTTGACAAATAGTTTTCAACATCTTTCTAGCACTCTCAGGCTAATTACCCAAATCTCTCTGTCCATCCAGTTTTCCTCCAGCTCTGTAATATTACATTTCTTTCTCAATGTTCAACTTTTTTTTTTTTTTTTTTTTTTTTTAAAGTTTCCCTTGTGTTCCTGCTTGGTCTTAAAAAGAAGCATGTGTAGAAACATCTGCTGTCCCAAATTGCGTATGTTTTGTGGTCTGGCAGGATTGTATTGTTTTTAGGGTGTAATACTGTATTAGGTAAAATGTTTCTCTGTGGTCTGCAGGATTTCCAAAGCATGTAGGATATATGTTATTTTAGATTATCTTGATAAAGTTTGTTTTTATAAATGATGAATCTGTTCTGAATTTATAGTTTTTACAAAAATCTTAGATTTTACAAGAATGTAAGCAACCACGTATGGAAGGAGTCAAGAGAAAAGTTAGTGCAGAATACAAGTGATCAGACAGATACTCCCCCAGCCCCGAACACAGGACAAAATCTTCATCTAATTTATGACTTTAGAAGCATAAAATAACTAAACCAATTTACTTAATCCCCCCAGACTTCTAAATCAACCAACTTTTCCCATGTAGCAACTAATTGCTGAAGGAAAGGTGCCTGCCTTGTTACTGCTTCTCACATCTGCAGATGCTGTCTGGTGGATGGTAAAGAGTATAAACTGCAGTGTGGAAGTTTGAGGCACATTCCTAACCTAAGTTTTCCAGCTGGTAAAAAGAGATGCTGCCTGCATAAAAGACTCGCATTAAGCTGACATATTTTCAATATGCCCATGCATCTATTGAAATGACTGCAACAGCTCTGGTATTGAACTCTTTGCCATTTCCTCATCCATAGAAGCAAGCTAAGGTCACAATATCAACTTTAAGCTAGTTTAGTTTAACAATGGTCTGAAAATGCAAAGGTGCCATCACAAAACAGGGATGAGCGTTCCAACATGGACCTCCTATGACCATGTTCAGATAACACAGTGAGATAGACACCCTATCAAAATATTAAGGCAGGGAAGACAGAGTTGAGAATACAGCTGCAAAGGTAACCCAGTAAATCCAGAGAATTTAAGATTTAAAGAAAGGACTGAGGAAAGCAGAAAAAAACAAAACCAAACATACAAACTAATGGAGCCACAATTAAAACAGCACATGGCAAAATAAAGTGCAAGAACCACCTCTAGTACATAGAGGAGGAACCCAGAAATAATGAAAGATTAAGGAAAGTTTAGTGCCTTGGTAGACAGCCTTCCTTTTGTGAAATGCAGAAATAGTTTCAGCATATCACAGAGTTGCACTAACCTGAGTTAAAGCAATTGCTGAAGTATCCATAGGTTGGCAGGAAAATGCAGACCTGGGCTCAGTAAGTGATTCCTAACCTGCTCTGTGATGGTGTCTGATATTTTAGCACAGAACAGTATGAACCACACAGTCAAAGACTGTGACACTACTTCCCTGTAACGTTAGCTGCTCACAGGTTCTCTCTCTGCACTGCTCAGGCTATTCCAGATTATTTCCTGAATGGTGATAGGCAAAGTGAGTAGCACAGGCAGGAGGATGCAGCAGGGTGATGTATTTTGAGAGGCAGATTTAGGGAGAAAGCTGGACATAACGGAGACAGCAGCAGCCAAAGCCATTTCCCACAAAAAAAAAAAACAAGAGTTACAAATAGAACTGACAAGCACTTTCATATTATGCCTTCTCTTCCATGCTGAGCATGCAGGTCAGTCATTTCCACTCCCCAGCTGAGGCACACGATTCCAGCCTGGTTGGTCTATGCCACTTTCAAATTCCATCAGATCTGCCCCAAATTCCATGTATGCATTTAGCAAGCAAGTTGTTGCAATATGAAAGCAACAGTTTAGCTTACAAAATAAGGATATCTTTTCCCTATGGTTTTAAGTATCTCTCAGTGCCTTCTCTCCTCCCACAGTTTCATTACTTTTGTATCATCAAAAAGTTACAAGCACATGTAAGACATGTATCTCAACAAGAAGAGAACATCAAAAAAGTCTTACCGGGGCAACCAAGAAACACAACTAACCTTCCAAAACCAAGCTCAATAACAAAAACATCACAATAAAGATATTCCAATTCTCATAACGTGCTTTGGGAGAGCTAATTGCACCAACCACTCCCCCAGTAAAGAAGCAATATTAACAAGACCAGAACATTACCCACAGCTACTAGCAAGTGTCTTGCTGCCACCTCCTGCAAAACTGCTGAATTGCACAAGGGCTTTTAGAAGTCAGACCCGCGTTACGTTGCGCACAATTTCTATCCATTCAGTCCCTGTACGAGCACAAAAGTAAGATTGCGAGGCTAATGTTGCCTTAAAAGCTTTGATTGCTGTGATTATTTTTTTGTTTTCATTATTTTTCAAAAGCTTCAACATCATTACCATGTTGTAAAGCATCTCTGTCCCCTGGAACACAAGTAAGGCAGAAATGAATTGGGAAAGAATTCACTTAGCTTACCTTTCAGATTCTGCAGAGGGGTAAAAAAGTACTTGGTACAAGTGTATTTAACTAGGAAGGGATGAAGCCAGCACTTGCCAGCATTTCTTTATCTTGCCTCCATCCTGATTGTTTGACAATTATAGTTATTTCTTCTCAAGCTTCCCATTAATTTGGGGATAGCAGAATCTAGAAATATGAACAGCTGCATTTGGTCACTTCTAATGTTCTTAAAATATACGGCATAATACAGTGACATAAACCCTGAGCTGCTTATTAAGGGTACCTTAATTACTGTAATCAATCTCATTTGAGATAGGAAACTGCAACACAATGATGCTCATGATCTTATTTCATGTTAAAGTTGGGCACCTCAGCTAGCTATTAACTCCAGTGTTAATGAGACCTGTTTCTAGTACTGTAATCTAGAGAATATATAGGTTATTAGGAAAGAGTCTGAAATCTTAGTTTCAATTTACTGCTCAGTGGGACTGGTGGGACTGTTTCCCTTCTTTCAGGACACTTTTGCTCTATCAGTCTAATTTGGGAAGCCAAGAACACAGTGCTACTGGCTTCATAAAGTACTTCTATCACTCCCCCACAACTGGGAATTAATTCAGACCACAAGGTTTAGAAACATGGCTACATTTATCTTCTGTTTTGAATTTTCTAGGACAACACTGATACACAAGACCTCCACGAAGGCATTACTGTTCAAACACAAAACCACCGTGAGTTGGTTTAGGAGGATGAGCATTTGGCACTCACTCATTTCTTCTGGATTCTGCATGACCTTACTAAAAATTAGATACCTTCCAGCCAAGACTAAAAATAAATGGCTCTGTTTAGACACTTCCTTTTTTAGTCTAATTTCTGGGAGCCTTCCCAAATCATTTCCTCGCATTAATGCAAGTAACAAGAAACTGTCCTGTTCAATTAGCATTGAGAGAACATCAACCAGAGACAGCTAGCAACTACACACTGTCAAGGCTTCAGTGGATTGTTACCTCAGCGGTGCTGGGAATTAAAAAATAGTTTTTGTCCAGTATTTTATTGTCTGTCTCTATATTGTTTTGAAAGCAAAAAAAATGCATTAAGGGGGAAAAAAAGGTTTGTTGTCTAAATTGCTGAAAACTATCCCCCCTGTTTTACGTTGCTCTCATACAGAGCTTTGTGACTCTGGGTTGTTGCTGTGGAAGGAAAGAGCTAGCTTTGTAGCATCTCCATTTCATTAAAATGAGACAAGTGCATTAAGTCAAATTCCCTGTTTCTTAATGAAAACTAAGTTCCTCTGGAGTTCTGATCAAGTTTTTGCATTTCATAAGAGTCTTATATGATCTATTATCTCTATACCTAGTTGCTATTTCTGCTGGCTTCATTCCTAAATGTGAGCTGTTAGTTTAGGCATTTCCCTATCTATCTGCCTCTCCTCCTTGTTTAGCAGAAAATAAACGCTTCCTCCTGTTCCACACCACCTCCACTCCCATCAGCCAATCTGCATGTACAGCACTGTCCCCTGGCTCCTTTCTTTGCTGGTGAGCAACGATAAAAAAGAAGAGAGAGAAAAAGCAGGAGGCAGCTAGGTCACGACTCCCATAAGAAGCTACCTCTTATTTCCAGGTCAGTGATCAGAGTCTCTCTCAGTGCTTATTTGCCAAAATCCATCTCAAACCCACTACCACTCAAGCCTATGTCAGTGCTCCTGCAGCATCCAAGATGTGAGGCATGGCACTCTTCCCTCAGCAACAGTCCTGCGTGTTCCCATTCCTGTACTTGAAAATAGTTCCAGCTCTGCTAAGCTCCATCACCACCAGACAGCCACATCTATCAGTCCCTCCCTTTCTTCCCACTAACTCTCAGGTACCCTTTTTTCTCTCCACAACTCCACCTACTGCCTCCCTTTTATTACTAATACACACCCAGTCACTTCTGTGCTGTTTACCATAAGACTCATACCAGAAAATGACTTTTCCCTTCATTGCGATATCTTTTTGGTCCAAAGGGATTAACATCCAACATCAAATTAATCTACTTCAAGAGGGAGGAAAGGGGAGGCTGTTAAGAAAGGTACACACAAATCTCTCTATAACGAGGCAGGCGTGATTAAGTTTGCTTTTAACAGTCAACTCATTGGCTCACTTGTGACATTATTATGTTTTAAATGCTCATTATCTTATTTTTATTTTTTTTTAACATTATCTGTTTTGAGGGAAAACAAGGTAAGGCACAAATCAGTGCCAATTTTCTAAACGGAGGCTCAGCTACAGAAAAAGCTGCTGTAGATGACTAACCCTCACACTATTTGTTACTCAACTTTCTAGTCCTGGTGATTAAACTCTTGGCTGCTTGCAGAACAAAGATGTCTCATTACAGGCAGTTTTCACCAGGCATCAGATTCAGTTGGTACTTCATATGGAAAAGAGTAACAACAAAAAAATAAAAACAAGACAAAACATTATGCCAGCAGCTATTTAATAGCAAAACCTATATAATTAAAGTAAGTAGGATTTACAGGGTTTTTTGATCATCTTAAAAATCAGATCCTTTGAGACTCAGCCTATACATTTTGAATTACCAAACTAAAGACGACTTCAGATTATCTACATATATTTACTTTAAAAGCAGAGTTTAAAGTTACTTGTCTGTGCAACTCAGTAGCTTTCCCCTCACCTCCAATAAGGATAGAAGAACTTCCCAGTATTACATCGTTAGAAATTGCAGTAGGTATATAAATGGGGTCTAGATGGTCAGACTGTGTTTCACTACTGCTTTAAAATAACACACCAAGAATTGTGCAAACACCACACTTTATTAACGCCATTCAATATTAAGGGTTGTGTAGTATATGTCAGATGTAGAAATCTTAAACAAGGGGACCAGGACCAAACCTCAGATAAGTAAAGCACCAAAAAGATTATTCGTTTCAGTTTCCATAGGACTAGAAGCCATCCTAATTCAGAACTAAGTTGATTAGAACAGTGCTGGAGTAAAGAATACTGTTCTTAAAGAACACTACTCAGAACGTGGAGATCATCTGATTCTTTTTTTTTTCCCCACCCCTCATCTCACATTAAAGGCTTAAACCCATCAATTTTTAAAGCAATAGATGGCCTTAAAAGAAGATGCAGAAAAAAATTCTGACTGTACCATTTGTGGGGAATGAGCACCACTCACGCAGTTACATCACTTAAAATTCAATCAATTCTTTAAAGCTTCAGTATCAGTGGGTGCAGGAGAGGTGTGAACTCAGCTGGACTAGTTAACACCAAAGTCTTTGCACAAAGTAATGTTTTCACAGAGTTTAGCAGACTGTGTTAAAACCTACATGGAAACTCAAACCTTTAACGTGACTTGTTAACTTCTTGAGAATTATGAAACAATCTTCCCTAAGATTTCAACCCAAAAACCTGCCTTCCTGTAGTAACAGCCTCTAACAGCAGAAAAGCCCATAGCGAGTCCTGTGAGTGTGTTTAAGTTTATAATGAGCTCTTTGCCCTGTTTTTATAACGCGTATTCATTCTTTTAACAATTACTTGGCAATTCTGAAACAATGGCAGGTTTTAAGTTATACAGCTAATTTATTACCTCATTCACAGAGCATGCATCGGACAGAAACAGAAAAGAAGCACCAAAGAAAGAGGAAAAAAAAGCCAAGCAGAAGAAGTCTGGCAATTAAGTGACGCTGGAAAGCCATACAATGGGAATTGGGATAGAGAGCTGTGAACTGGGTACCAAGTTTTTTCTCTCTAGGCAACTCACCTCCATGTTCAAGAAAAACACGGACGCATCTCTCTTTTCCTCTCGCTGCAGAGAAATGAAGCAAAGTCCAGCCATTGGCATCTCGACCATTTGGAGAATATCCTTGCTCCAGCATTTTGCGCACGGTGTGAACATCGCCAGCAGCAACTGCAGCCTGAATCTGCAATTCTTCCTGTAGCTCAGGGTTTCTCCGACAGTGATGGTGTAACATCCTAGCTGAGTCTGGCTTTTACAGAAGCGTCATGAGGTCACACTGGTCACCTTGAATCAATAGAAAGCATGAATTAATTAGGACTGTGATCAGAAAGAGATCTAGAAAAATAATTAGTACTAGAAAAAGCAATGTTAAGATGTACTCCCTATATGCAGAGCAAAGTCATCTTATACACAGGATAAGATTAAGCACAATCTTACTATTGCTAGCAAAAGCTTGGTATACGATTCACATCACTGAGCAGTCACTGAAGAGGACACCTGCATATAATAAATAGTAAACATTTTCTTCAGAAGTGACAGCAAGCCACAGTTAAAGTACCTGAATGAGGAGGAGAATGAGGAATCTCCAGAACCCAATATTCATTTCAGATCACAACATGGTTAATAACGCTGACTCAAGAGACACTGTTGAATACATTCTCTAAACTGTTGCATGAAACAGTACTGTATTGCTGAACCACTTTTTCCCCTGCCTAGAAATAAATAACCTCAAAGATTAATAGAAAAAAATATGTTCAGATTACTAATACAGTGTTTTCTTGTGACCTGCTGCACAGGAATACTAGCTGCATCGATGTTCAAACTGAGAACTTTAACCCCCTTTCTCCTTGTACTTTGTTTATTTTTAATTAGAATCTTCTGCCCATGTTTTGGCTTTTGGGCTTCCTTATTAGTACATAAACACTGTAAAGAATCTTCATATTCCAAAGATCTGACAAAGATGGTACTATGAAACTTACTGTTTCAAATACGGTGCTATGAGACATGAAAACACATATCAGAAAAATTCAATTTATAATTACCTTGATAAAATATATGAGAACGCTGGGCTGAAAGGGTCTCTAAAACAGCCATAGCAAAAGAGCCTAGATACCAGCATATGTTGGGAAAGAAATAAGTATAATATTCTGTGCTCTGTCTGAAAAGCACTCATCTGCAGTTCTACTTGCTACCCAGCTGAGGACAAGAAAAAAAAACACAGGTATTTAAGGATTCTTTCACAGTACAAAGTCTGTGAAGTGTTTGCATTTTCACATGCACTGTGCATCAGATCCCATTAACAACTACCCCTACAATGGAAAGGAATATTAGGAGAAAGAATAAAAGCAGGGAAATGAAGAAAGGGAATGCTGAGCAATAGAAGTCACAGCAATTATCCAGAAACAACTGCAGTGGAATTAACAATGAATTAGAAGATTTTAAAAGGGGGAAAAAAGAAAGAATTTAGATTGCTATAAAGTTAAGAGTAAAGTTTAATGAGAAATTCTGAAGACAAAAATGAATTTTTAAAAAATTGTTACAATTTACAGCAACACTGTTTTATTGGAATAGCAACCCACATAATCACCTAAGTCTTCATTTACGTAAATATCATAAGGATTTCACATCCTCGTGATTCATAGGTCATTCAAAAGACATTGCAATCAACTCCTCATATCCCACTGGGCACTTGTTTTCCTGTGATCCAGATATGCACACAGACAATAGAAAAGTGAAAACATCAATCACTGCCATCCTTCTGGATAAAGGCTTCAAGGGCTATTCACTCTACTTCTAACCTGCTTGTGCCCACTGCAAAAAAGTTATTATGTGCTGCTTACAGAGATAGAAACTAATAATGAACAGGTAGCTACAATCACCCTACTTACACAGCAAAAGCAGAGATTACATACAGCCAATGCCTGCCACTGACATTTATTGATGCTTCAAGATAGCACATATGCCAACAGTCACCAACTCAGCACAGAGCTATAGAACACAAGTTTTTAGCACAATAGGTCATATATGGCTTAGATACAGACTTGGTTTTGTTTTATAGCATGAACTCCATTATCTGGCTCTGGAAGAAAAGGAGATTCACAAACTGGCACCTGCTAACTCAATGGCTCAGCTATTGCATCATATTAAAAAAAAATAAAATCAAACTTGACTAATCTAATCACAATGAAATTATTTCTATTGACTGTAATACATTTTTGCTAAGCTCTTTTCTAAATTCCAATTAGCACTTCAGAATGCTCTCACCTGTAAGACAGTGAGCTTGACTTCATTAACAGTGCTGTTAGTACTGCAATCTAGAATGAAATTCCAACTATAAAGCAAGGACTTTCTTTGGATTTACAAGTGAAAGCTGACAGTAGAACTTGATCAATAAAAGATGCGAGTTGGGGGGAAATCCTTCAAAACAAAACAAAAGCAACAATAAAAAATAAATATCAGAGCACACTCTTCCAGCCCTACTTTCTGAATATGTAAAAAAAAAAAATATATGTATGAAAACTTCCTTCAAACTGAGAATATGTGATGGAAAGGAAATATAAACAAACATTCTCCCACATTTTTTTATAGGCCCTTCTGGTAAAGGAGTACTTGTAAGATCTACTACTATCCTGAAAACAAAAGTCAAACCAGTTGTTCAAAATGCTACAGAGAAAAAGAGAGACCACACAAATAAGAAGAAATGGATTTGTCATTTAAGGGGCCAGCAGCATACCCTAAAAAGCACCTACAAAGACAGTTGGATAAGAAAAAGCAAAGCTCTTTATATCACACTTCTCAGCTGGTGGGTACATTTGTAATGCAGCATTATAAAAAGTTGGCACTGGCCCCATATGTTGCATGTGACTAGCAGAGCTTATTCAAATCAGCTAGTACTAAAGTACGTAAGTACTAAAACATACAAAGCAGAAGACAAAGTCAAGCATAAGCAGCTCCTTTTATCACTTGTGTAGTTTCTGCAAATATCTACTCTTCTATCTCACCCCTATGGCAAGCAATAAAATTCAAATTACAAGAATGCTTAACTGCAACACTGAAGGTTTCAGGATAGCTCCAGACACATGCCAGCTTGGAAATTATGCTCACTTCCACTCCACAGATCATTCAGCCATCCTATTTACAAATCGTCACTTACAGCATCAATCTTTGGGGAAGGGAAGAGGGTCCACTGGAAGCCTTTCTCCAGTGGGCACTTAATACTTAATGCTTTGCAACTATAACCAATCTCATTTAGAACACAGTATGCAATTTGATTGCTACATATTGGCTTCCTGTGTTCAAGTAAAAAATTAAGATGGAAAAGTATGGAGAATACATATCTATACATTGTTAATATTTGTATACTGCCATGACGAAAAATGACAGTAACAAGAACTTAAGTGATTCTGCAAGTACAAAAGCACGAATTCAACATGTCCCTGAATTACCTTATAAGAGGTTGTCAGTCTTTGATGGATGTTCCATTCTTCATTTTCTTCACTATTCATAATCTTGTGTGTCCATGCGTGTCAAACAACCTGCTACCCCTTAAAAAGAATGATATTTCTTGTTAGGTGCAAATAGTAAGAGTCAGAGGTCTACCTGTTCTTACTCTGTACCGGTACTAGAGTGCTACATTTTAATGTAGTTATGTCAAAAAAGGCCACAGATACACGTGGGTTTTTTTTTTTTTCCATTATCAGATAGTCCTTCAGAGGCTGGGGTGAGAAGAATTTGCTTCTGCCAGGTGGAAAAAAAAAGCTACAGAGAATAATCTGTGAAAAACAAGAGAAACCAGAGATGTGCTTCCTCTGCAGAGTAAACCTTGAAGGAATCACCTAACCTCTGACAGTTTCACATATCTGTTCCTGCTATGGAACAAGAAAGAATGCAAAGGTTACTGTCTGTATTTCTGCCCACAGCTCAATGTTTTCCTGTGGGAGCCAAATGCCAGGAAAAAACACGTGGCTCCTCCCAAATCATGTTGGTTCTTTATCTCCATCCCATTTGTGTTTCTCTGACTGAAGAATACAACCTGAGAAGGTAGAGCACTGCCTTTCCCATCCACTGTCCTGAGGTCCTCTGGCACCACCAGGTAAGCCTTCCCTCCCCAACATGACCAACTCGAGCTAACACACACTGTGTTTCAGATAAGTGAACACACCTTCCCAACACAAGCAATAGCTTCAGCTCAAAAATCATCACCTAAACCCCTTCCTTTCAATATCCAACCTCACTGAACTCCAGTACCCATCCCTATCCAGTTCCTAGCCTTTCTTATCCTCCCTCCTGGCCGATAACAGCACCAGTCCCAACAACTGACCTCTGCTCAAAGCACTGCCATGAGCCTTTCCTGGCCACTATTATTTCATTAATTCTCCGTACACTCCTGTCCAACTGGCATTTCATCCACTTAGTCTGAAAGATCCTTGAGAGAGGACCCTCCCCATTCTTACACACTGCAATAATGTAACAAGTAATAAAAGCATTAATTACTTCATTGTATAGCAGCTCACGCAGACTGGGAGTTGTTGCTGTTGCATCAGAACAATTTTAAGAACTGAACCTTCAGCTTAAAATTTGTCACTTCATGCAACATATGATTGCGCTTTGCTGATGATAGCTCAGAAAAAGAGGATGGAAAAAAGCTCTTCATCCCTTGTACGCACGTTTTCTAAGAGCTTTGCTTCTCAAGATAAAACACACGAGGTCTGCAGATATGCTCACAGCCCTGCACAAAACTGCACTGCCATGACCTAATTTGATCACATTTCCAGCCTTGTTTTTGCATAGTTGATCAGTTGTTAGTTCACCTTCTCTTTTTTTCTTTTTCTTTTTAATTTTTGCATGATTTCCACTTAAAAACCCACACATTTTTTATTAGCTGATGCAAATTAGAATTGCACTGACTTCACAGACTACAGACAAGGTAACAGATTGCTCCACTAAAAAAGTAACAAGCATTTTTCCCCCCAAAGGAAAATTAGCTGCATATGGCAAGAGTAAGATCTGTAACTTTAATAAAAAGAAGTTATATTTAGTGAAAGTAAAGCTCACTTACTTAACTTGACAAAGTTTGCTTAAAACACTAATAACTGTAGCAAAGTAGCACACTAAAAACAAAAGACATCTTCCTTATCTACTGACAAAGTGCCACGTTATCCAAGACACCTTAGACTTTTCTACATCAATACATCATTTCATTAACGTCACTGCATACATCATGCAGAAAACAAATTCCAGCACGTGTATGCATTTGCTTATAATGCAGTGCTTTGTCCATCAGATGGCCAACAGGACTGATCCCTGAGCCATAAGGTCACACAGCCAGCAGGAAGAGGACCACACTTCTTGGTGTCAACCTAGCTGTACAAAGCAAGAAAAGTGTTTCATGACACGACTTAACGTCTAGCATGGAACTAACCACTACAGAGCACAGTTGTCTCTGAAGTATTCTAATACATTTAAACCAAAGAAATAACATAGAAGGAAGTCCTACGGATTAAGGGTAATCAGCATTCATGATTCTCACAACCCACTTTTCCTATCCCTTTCAGAACTCAAACAAGCTAAATGTGTTTTCATTCAAATGGCATTTTGAAAATGGGCAGTATGTGTCTGACAAACAGTTTAAATGCAACTATCATCTTCCTATGTCACTTAGCTTCCTATTTCAGGAGCTCTACAGACAAAGAAAGGCAAACAACCATGTTATTGTGTTCTTATATTCCAATCAATGTTCGCAAAAAAAAAAAAAATGCATGAAATGCCAATATTTCACAGGGCCTTATGATCCTGGGGGCTGGAACCAGATGACCTTTGAGCTGCCTTCCAACCCAAGCAATTCTATGAATATATCTTATGTTAGCTGCTATATCCTGGACATCAAGTGAGGCATCCAAGGGGCTAAAATGAAAGTTACCAAGCTGCTAGTGCATACCCTTGGCACCAAAAGCAATGAGTTTATCATGCATTAATCCTCCTAAACATCACAAAAGAACTACTTCAAAGGAAAGAAGCTTCACTCGTCATGAGTGATCATTAAAAGTTATACATTTCTCACGAGAGCACCTGTAATGCCATCTTCTGGCCTGGACATATTTAAAGTAACAGAGAGTTAATCTAAAAGTGCTCCATCAGCTTCAGGTGTGTGTAGTACCAATCATGCTGCCATTATAGACTAACGAGCAGCTGTTGTGCTGTTACATTCTGTAGGTGAACAAAACTGAAGTTTAGAGGTATCATTTTACCAACTATTACCCATTTCATGGTGAGATGTGAGGTCTGACTTTTGGACCTGATGGAGAACTAGGGAAATTGCCCAGCTCAAGTAACTGCAGGTCTGCAAACAGGAGAGCAACAGATGAGACATCACCTTCAGCACCAACTGTTAACACATCAGCTCAAACCATCCTCAAAATCCCCATCTGTACACTGGCACCTTGTGGATACAAGTGGGACCTTGTGAAGAAAATGCCATAGATCTAGTAAGCTCAGTGTTAGTGCTGAAGGAAGGCCTTACTGATCTTCTGCAGGAGAGAACGTTGCATCAGTTCACACAGCTGCAGTGCTCCTTCCCTAGTCTGCACAGGGCACCTGCAGGGAGCCTGCAGCACGCTTTGAGATCGAGCATAAAAGGCAGCCCCACTGCTGACTTACTGTTAGCAAGCTTCAAACAGTACAAATATAGAGAAAACTTTGCCTTAAAAGTAAACAGTAATTCAGAGCAAGTGTTAAGGTGTAAGATTTACCCATTTTAACACTACTTGCTATCACTAAAGTATCCCAGCACCAACTTTTCACTGAATGACAGAAGCAGGAAAAAAATCCACAAACTAATTCAAACCTCACTACAGTAATCGTTTCAGTCCTAATACTCATGACAGAGCTGATGAGCAAAAAGAGTGCTGCTTATGGAGCTCATTTTATTTAACAGTCTCCGTAAGATGTGTATTTGCTCTGCATTTTTTTTGTAATAAGGCCTAGAAGAACCAAACTGGACAGAATTAATTGGATGACTTCAGCGGATAAAGCAACAGCGTTTCACTGCAACAGTATCATTCTGCAAGCAAATGCTGGAACAGAAAGCAGCCTCTCACTACACACATTTCCTTTAAGGGTTTAGAATTCACAATTAGGAAAAACAAAAACAGTGGGTATGTAACCTGAGGCTAAAAATAAGAATAACACTGGATATGCAACTTAATCTAAGGGGGTAGCTCTACTTCAACGTGCTGCATTCCTTCCAGAGCCTGAGAGGAAGGCTACAGCACATCATTTGTCTCTGTTTCTTGTTTTGATCACGTGTACATTTCTGGCAGAAGCTCATGCCCCAGCACCTGTGAACCCAGTTCCAGCCTCTGCATCTGGATCAAACTTTGTTGCATTGGCATCTCACATCAGGAAGGAGCCTAGCAAGTCACAAACACTCCAATTTCTCAAAAGACCTCATGGCTCATCAGCACCAAGATGTTGTGCTGTTTGAGTAGCTACACTGATGCAAGCTCTCATGTTAAATGTGACAGAGGGGTTACAAAGAGGTTGTTATAATAAACCAACACTGTATGAAGCAGGTGCACCACAGCTGCACTGCCAAGTTAGCACTAATGCACTTGTCTTATCTAGC
>JAOWBP010004028.1:14808864-14833593 GCA_028571105.1 Tragopan temminckii | reverse complement strand
GCTCAATCAGTGGTTCAGGCCGTGACTCAACAGCTCCCATACAGGATCATGTCTGAATTCCTAACTTCCATCTCACACAACTTGCAAGAAATAACACAGATGTGCTTCTGAGAAGAAATATATGCTTAGAGGTGCTACTATAGAAGCTGTAATATTTTTAATGTATTTGATTAACTTTCAGTAGCAGCTGGGGAAAGGACCCAGTGTGCCCTGGGAGCACAGGTGAAGGCAATTCAGCTGTGGGACCGGAAGGGGCGGAGCCTGGTTGCACCTCTCTTAGACCCCCCATTGAAGGGCTGACCCCCACCCCACTGGGGAAGGATTTCTTTCTGGAGGTTTCTCTCTGATGGAGCTTTCCCCTCTGAACTTAGACTCGTCTGATACAGGTAAGCAATCTTCTTGTCTTCTCTTATAGCATTTGTAGCGCAATTACTATGGGTCCATCTTCAGTATTATCTGATTTGGTGTACGTTGCCTGATGTTAGCAAGGTTTGTTTTTCTTTTCTGGAAAATACAGCCACTTTCTGTTGTATGTGTATGTGACTTTACTTCATGTGTGTAAATACAGGTCTATGTGCTTAAAAGGCACCAGTTAGAAAAGTCACAGGTAGAAACAATGTATCCATGCTTTAGAGTGTGTATTATTAATGCTATCACAATATAGTTTGGTATGAGTATCAAAATAATTATCATTGTATTTGTTTAATTTATATAGTAACTATAAAGCATTTGTTTTTATTTTTTGAACTCATTTAATCAGAATGCAGTAAATGTCACCTGGCTCAGCTTCAGTTTGAAAAGTCTTCTGGAGTTCCCTATGCATACTCAAGTAGCAGAATGTCTGTGGACTCTTACGGCTGTTATCAAGGATGTAATGAAAGATACAATGTTACCTGCATCAGGTACTGCAGTAGTTTTATGGTAGTGTCAATACATTAGTGCCCACTAGGGGGAGGGATGTTACTGGTAATCTCTAGAGCAGTTTGACTGCACAACACTTATTTTCTTAATTGTAGAGAAAGTTAAAGTGTAATTAAAAATATGGCTTTGACATGCTTTAAAACTGGAAATAATTACCATTTTTTTTTCTAATCTGATGTTTTAGCTGATTGTGTTATACTGTAACTCCAGCTCTGTAACCTTCTTGTTGCTCTAGGTACTTTGAAGTTGTTGGCTCCTCTTGATGCTGTGCTTGAAGGATTTTACAATTCCATTCTGCAACATCATTTTGATAGTCAACTCTATAGTTCACCTTATTCTGAAGCTGCAAACAACTTGGTCAGTTTTATAGACCTGCTTGAAGCACTTCTGGCTTCTAGAACTCAATTAGAGCTACCACTGAGATGCCAGAGAGTACTGTTTTTGAAAGTGTCTTACGTCCTGAACCTCATTAACTCATCAACTCACTATTTTATCAAGAAGAAGTTCATTATGCTTCTTAAAAAATGTGTCCTTTATAAGCCTCAAGAAGATGCTGTAAGTGGGTCTCAGTTCTTACAAAACCCGTATTTAAAAGAGGATATGCTTGCACTAAGTAATGCTGTCTTACAAGTTGTGAATTTGACTTGGCTTAATGAAATCCCATTCAGTGAAAAGGCCAGCTACTTTGGAAGCAGTGAAGCTCTTTCTGGAGATAATACTCAAAGTGGATCTGACCAAACTGTTCTCAGAGCCCTAAGTCTGGCTGTGCTCAAAGCACTGGAGTTCAAGTGTCAGAACTCTGCTACAGAAGCTGAAATCAAAGGTAACATTCTCTTCTTGGTTTTGTTCATTAAGCAGTAAGAGTTGTAAAGCTTTTAAATTTGTAGTTGCAGGTCATTAAGATTGGAAGTATGTTCCACTGAATTAGTGGTTGTAGGAAGGTGGAACAAAAAATCCCACCCAGAAAGCTTGCTATCACCATCACTGTGTCCTCCTAAATTAGCTTTTTCCTTACGTTTTTCCTATTCTTAGCCTTGGAATAAGGAGGGCTTGTGACAGCTGCACTTGAGATAGAAAACTTTTCCTATTAAGAACATATTTTAATAGTTGAAATAGATGAGCCAGCTTGAGAACATCAGGCTTTTCTCCAGCTGGAAAAAAAAAAGCTCATAGCACAAGCTTCTACTCCATTTGGGTGGAGAACTAAAAGAAAGGACAGGTAATGGTTTTTCTGGTTTGTAATATGGAGGTAGGCCTTTTAAGTACCACTTAACTTGGTTGAAGGCACTGGTGTTACTGCCAGACAAATAATATTATGGGACAGAAAAAGTGGTGGTGGGGAAGAAGTAAACATTATAATGAGGCTGTAAAGTAAAAGACAGGGAAATCATGGGAGCTGACAGTGTAGTGGTGGTTTTCTTCACTCTACCTTAGAAATATACGCCTTTGAAATTAATAGGTGCTAGGCATTCTTCTCATTCCTGCTCAGCTTGAGTATGTTTGTACCACTGAACAGATGAATTAGATTAGCAGAAGAGCAGATTGGTCTCTGGTGTTTGGGCATTGCCACAAGGCAGACAGTGGGATGGCAGAGGAATGCTGTGCAGTTCTCATTCCTGACAGGAGAGGATGCCTTGCTGTTTCTCACTGGCATGCAGTTAGCCTTCTTGGGTGCTCTAAGGAGACACTTTGCCTGTCAGACATCCTGGAATTCCATCTTTCCGCTGGCCTGTTTACCTCTCAGAGGCACATGATGAGTGTCTTCTGATACTAAGCCACGTGAACTTGGATGTGCAAGTTGTATGATCAAAGTAGCATGCTGTCCTGGATTACAGTACATTACAAAAAAGGAAAAATGGTTCTGAAGTAGTGTTTCTAGTCAAATAAAAGTAAGAATGGATATGTTCCTTATACTCAGTTAAATGTTGATGAGGCAAAATGTCACAATTACTACTTTTTTTTTTTTATATGGGGATCTATTTTTACAGCATTTTTGCAGTGTACTGAGACACCTGAAAAGTTCTAGACGTGAATGTTATTTTACTTTTTATGTTTCTACATTCTGGAGCAATGTCCATTTTTAATTCATCTGTACAAGACAGATGGAGAATTTTACAAGAGTTCTTCTGACACTTTTCCATATTGTGGAAGATGTCATTTGTGATACCAGTTGTGTTGTTAGGTTTTTTAAGTATTTGCAAGGAAGATTTTACTTACAATCCATCTCCTGAAAGAGTTCTGAGATTGTCTAAGAACAAATGAATAGAATAAAAGTAGGTTACATCTATTTTAGATGTCTCTGGAAAATTGTCTCAAAGAACAAAGTTTTTCTTTTTCCAATTTGTGCTACAAAAATGAGTTGTTTAATTAAATTCAAATACCACAGGTGTCATGAGGCATTTCAAGTTGAAAGGACTGGTGCTTCTATTTGAGTGTTACTAAATGAAATGGTTAAAACAAACACTGAAATGCTTTAATAGACTAACTTCCCTTCTGGGAAGCTTGTTGATCGTATCTTTTTCACTAATATGGATTACAGTGGCTTAACTTTAATTCACTCCAATTTTGGGAGCAATTTTCAGATAGCTTTGATTTATAGGGGAGAATTTCATTCTGAATAGTAACTATTAATAACAAAGATAATTAGCTGTTTCTTTTTTTTCTGAGAGGAGAAGCAACTCTTAAGGTCAAATATTAAGGAAAACCACATAATGATGGCTTTGTTAGTAAAATTGATCCCATGCTGCAGGAAATCTTTCAAAAGCAGTGATTGCTGTTTATATGAATGATGCAACTGTGCTCTTCAAGCTGTGGTGTACTTCAAGCAGTGTAAAAGTTCTCACGGAGTACCTTTGGGGTAAAGATGTGTGTTGCTTTTTTTCTGTTTGATTTTCTAAATATTGAATATATACAGCATTACATGAAAAAGTAGTGCCTGAATTCAGACATAAAGAATCTTTTTCTAGTTTGTCATTATTAAGTAGGTTTCTTGACTTAAGGGAAAAGAGTCTGTCTCAGTCATAAGAATACAGTTATTTTTATGGGTGAGCTACTACGCTAAACTGGCATAAGTTTTGAGGTGATTTTCCCATTGAGGAGTTCAGTGTTCAGAAGGAGGGGGAAATTAGGATTTTCGGGAAGAACACTGCTGGTGTTAGTTTAGAGAGTTCAGTGCAAGTAGCGCAGAAGCCTTGCTGGAAGTGCCATCTCATGAATGTGCCTTTATTCAAACCTATATGCTCTGGAAAACTTGCATCATCTGTGATGAGATTATTTTATAAAGAACTGTTTGGTTTAAGGCCATCGTGCAGGCTTCTTACTCAGTTGTAGAGATGGCAGTTTGGTCCCATTGACTGTGAATCAGTGCAGCAGATTTCTGTACAGTGGTATTTTTCACACTGGGGTTTTTAGCTTCAGCACAGTTAAAACATCAAAATTGCATTATGGAATGAAAGTACTCATTTTAGTTCATTACATCTGTGTCATTGACCTGATTATAATTCACCTTTCTTTAGTTTGCTATATGCCAGTGGAGCTACCTAACTGGGGAGCTAAAGAAAAATATAAACCACAGCTGTACAGATATAGCAACATTTTTGTAGGTTTTGTGATACATGCACATCTGCAAGCTTAGGTGTAAGAAAATTCGTGCTGCAGGAGTTTCTAGGTCCCCTAGAAGGACACTGCTGTATCAGATAATTGTGTTCTTAGGTTTTATCTGTCTTCTGTGGGGAGAAGGAGAAGGGAGAAGAGGAGGAGCCTAGTATATAATAAGTAAATTCATTTTCTGCAGGTTAACTTAGTTGATAACGTTGACATCTAAACGTTGGTGTTTTTAAAGATAAAAAGAATTTAAGATTAGATAACTGCTTGTGGTTTTCTGAGTTTTTTTCTAGATTTCTTTAGTACCAAGGAAGAAGTGATCTATAAAATTTGATGCTATGTTTAAATCATTGAGCTTAGGAATGATAAGTGTGTGCAGTGTTTTGCACTATTAACTTTCAAAAATGTCTATATTGTTTAGTAACAAAAAGATGTGGTTACTTTTTTTTTTTCCCCTCCCTTTTCTCTCCTGTTTTCAGAAGGCTTTGAAAGTTCCATGTCCCATCTTTTGACATCCTGGAGGAATCACATGAAGTGTTCCCTGCACTCTCACCCAGTTGCACATCATTGTGAATGGCTCTCCTTGATTTTTATAGAGCAAGACGATGACATGTGGGAAGCTGCAAAAGCTTTATTAATCATTTATTTAAAAATTGATAGGTTGGTATGCATTTTATTTGATTGAACTATGAATGATAGTGTAATGAGGTTGTTGTGATACACATAACTTTCATTGATTACTTTTATATAAAGGATGAATATTTTTAGTAATAAGCTCTGGATTATGTGGTAATGCATAGTGTAAGAGCTGTTAACTTTTCTGGTAATTTGGCTAAGTGCTTTTTCATTAAAATGAAGGAGTTGTGCAACAAATTCCTATTAAATACCATAGCATAACCTTTAATTGAGAATAATTGACTTCACATTCTAGGTAGTGGTTAACTACAGATAAAAGGCAAGGCTGCTCTCTTTCAACACATGTGAAGAACACGATCTTGTGATCAAGTTTCAAGAATGTAGGAACGTCTGGCAAAGTAGTGCTCTCACATTTGGACCCATGTAAATTCTAATATTGTCACTGCTAAAATCAGAAATGCTTTTTTTGTGAATTTGCCCTGGATGTTCACTACTTCATTGTTCAAGTTAACATACAAGATAGTATACTGACTTAAAATATTTTTCAAGCTTCAAATGCAAAGACATTGCAAGTAGTACCTTAGATACATAAAATAATTCTTAGGCACCTAAATATAAGGCTACCTTTTTCCAATGTGGTGGATGTTCAAGTTTACAAAAGTATTACAGAGAACTATTCACGTGTGTTAAGTATTGCTTCTTCTAGAATTAAGGACATGCTGTTTAAGAAAACCTGCTTTAAGTGCTTTGGCTTCCCAAACTAATCTACCACCTGCCTTGTTCATTCTCTAATATGAAAACTACTTTTTTTTTCCTGATGTTTACTTTTTGACAGTCTGACTCTGGGATGTTGGAATCCACAATACTGCATGCTGTAAAACAGATTTCAAACCCATCTTGCATAGAAAGCTCATCCAACAAAACAAATTACCTTGCTGGGAATCCTGTAGGTGCTTTTTTCTTTGCTGATTTTTTTTTTTTTTTGCCCAGAATTTTATTTAAAATATTTTTCTGGAAATCTATCACTGTAAAACACATAGGGCCTAGCATGTGTGCATTTATTGTCTGTTAGAGAACATCAAAAAAGATAAAGAATAAAATTTTCTGGAAATATCTGTTCTTAACTGTAGAATTCCACTGAATTTAATCCATTTCACAACCTACTTTTCAGGTTACGGCATGATGCTGCAGATAATTTAAGTCGGGAAGAGAAGGAAAGCTGGGACTTCCATACACATGCAAATGGCTATAATCCTCACTGCATATTTTTATTTTTTCTAGAAAAAATCTCTTTTGATTCCACAGTACTTCTAGATTTTTTGATTTCGTCAGAAACTTGCTTTCTGGAGTACTTGGTAAGGTACTTAAAACTTCTTAAAAAAGATTGGCATCAGTTTGTAAACATCTGTAACCATTTTGATACCAAATGTAGCTCTTTTCAAGCAATGTCTTCTATCAAGCTTGAACATCAAGAAAAACAAAGCTGCATGGCTGGTGTGAGCTTGCAAAATGCTTGTTGTGAACCAGAACCACAGACTTTGATACCTTTGGCTTCTTCCCACAATTACTTAGTGTTTACAACAGAGCAAGGTGATAATGAAGTTGCAGAGTCTAACCAGTCTAACTCATTGCCATGCAATGATAATACATCTCTGCTGGGTTCTCTTCAAAGACTTGTTAATTATGACAGCTCAGAAGATTCTGAATTAGAATCAGTTGGAGAAGAGTGCTTAGTAAACACAAAGCAAATGCCTTTACATAAGGAGTGTGAGACAATGATAAGGGAAGCTGTTTGCAGCTACACAGATGATAAACAGAATAAACTCGAGTCTGAAGTGTTGCCTCTGAAACAAAAGGGATCTAATACCTCATCCAGTCTGGCATGTATAGTGTCTTCAGATAACATAATTCCCCTAAGAATCATGCTTTATAAATCAACAAAGTGTTTGGAAGAACTGCAAAAAGCAATTTCTAGATTGCAGAGAAGAAATCTTTTCCCTTATAATCCATCTGCGCTGTTGAGACTACTGAGTCACATTGAGAAGATCAGTAAGAACATGAATTCACAATAAATCAAAGAAGTATTCTAGTGATTTCTAACTAGTACACTAGAGATGAATGACTTCTAAGGCTTTTGCACCTGTCAGTGTATTAAAACTGAAATGAAATCGGATGAACATGGTTTTGGTTGACACTGTAAAAAGTCTGCAGTTGTGCTCAGTGACATGATCTGTTACCTCAGGGTCTCAGGCTTATTTATGGTATGTATGTCATGTACTGTATATCAGTAGTAATTGCTAGGAATGCAATAATTGCTAATAAATAACTTATCTGAAAGAAATCAACAACATACAATATTTGCAGTCTTGTCAGTTACACTTAACATCATTCTAATGTGGCAATTTAGTAGTTATGGCCAGATTGGTGATTTATGGACTCTAGGCAGTTAAGAGGTTAAGTGAAATAACATAAATCTGTCTCCAACTATAGTATTTTCATACTGTGTATTGAATCTGTGCTCTGCTCCAAGTGGACGTGTGGGGGTACTATCAATATCCCAATAATCCATGCCATGTTTTCCTTGGTTGAAGTGCTTACCTGGTGCTTAGGAGGTACTGTTTGCTTGATCTAATCAGTAGTGTTGCCACCTCACTGAAAATTGAATCTATTTTTTCTTAATATTTCATGGTATACTCCTTTAATTATGAAGGAAAGTTATGCATAGTACTAATGCATGTTTTACCTATTTACAGAACTTTTGTTGGAACGTTATATTTAAAATCAAGAGAAATGAAATTCCAACATAAATTCTTATTTCCTTTACGCATATTTCATGTAAGTATCAAATTTATATATACAAAGTAGAGAATTATAAATTTAAATGTCTGCAGTGCAGTGAGGTGGATGTTGAATGTAATCTTAAATAGTTGCATCTCTTATTACATCTAATTTGAATAACCTGAAAAGTAAGTGTCTAAGACTCTGCTAGGGAAAGTTAGTTCAGAACAGCATCCAAACCAGTGTGTGCACCAAACAGGAAGCCACCTAATGTTGGTAAACTTTATATGCAGCTTGTAATGATCTTATGAGGGTTAGGCAATGGGAAAATACCGATGACAGAGTACTGTGAAATCCCACACCTCATCACCTCTGAAAGAAGCAGTTTTCCTCTTGGGATCGTCTCTTGAAGGCAAGTGGTCTACTCTGTTTGAGGACCAGGTAAGTTGTTTCTTCCCCTTTGCAGTAACTGTGTAGTGAAAAATAGAACAGATGTGAAGACAAACAGTTTCTGAAACAGGTGACTCTGGCCACCAAACTGCTGTGGCCATATTCTAGATTAGTCTTGAGCTCTCAGACAGTGGATCAACTGTACTGGAGGGGGAGAAGAGTGAATTGAAGTTCACAGTCTATTTAGATGGAGATCACAGTGCTTGCTCTCCAGAGACATTGAATGGTATAAATTCTTTCAGACAGGAAGACTTGAATTTCAGTCTTCTTTGAGATGACTGCTCTGTCATCTCAAAGTGAAAGTTGTATAGGCAATACAAAGTCATATTGACATGTAGTAGATCTGAATATTCTGTGCTTACATTGTGCTTTGGTTGTATGCATAGGGGAGTAAGTAAGAATATCTGATTGGGGAAAAAAAATTAAATTTGTGTTTATAGTCACTTGAGTTAATAACTGTCTGAGTTGTCTGAGCAGAGGAATGCCCAGTTTCTGTTCAGTGTTTGAATGCAGTTATTCTCTAGGTGCTGAGTTGCCCATTTCTGTAAGGACTAGAAGCCTCTGGGCATGTTCGAAGATGCAGCACTAGACAACCTAAGAACTTTTCAGTTCAGATGGGGAAGTGCCTTTGGCAAGACAGTTGAGCAAGGATTTCTCAAGTTCACAATTTTCAATGTAGGTACTTAAGTTTCAGTGAAATCCTTTCTACTGTCCCCTCTTTTTTAATCTGGGCTTTGCTGACTAGTTTATTTTACTTAAGTAACCTCACTGTTTCACTGAACTACTTTACATGTTGGAAATGTCTAGATTACAACCATATTTCTCACACCTTAATGAGATAAATGGGGAAAGGTAGGAAAACAGGAATTTGCTGCACTTGTAAATGTGGCTTGTATCTAGCAACTAGCTGCCTCAGTGTTTTATGCCTTGATCTTTTACCATTTATAACCATAGGAACTGAGATGAAGTAAAACTGACAAGGGTCGAGTTTTTCTTTCTTTATTCCACACAAAATGAGTGTGAGCAGTGCAGTAACTTGTAGCTTTATGGCTGTATTCAGAAAGTCTAGCACAAAGAAAAGACCTTAGTAAATTAGTTTGTATTTTAATCCATTGAGTACAAATTCTGGGTTTTGATTTGGGTTTATTTTTGAATCTTTACTCTGAAGATTTTATACAGAGCTGTTAGTTACTAGAGCAAATTAACTCAGCTACAGAACTTAATGTTAGATTAGAACTTTTGAACTAGGTCAGTAGTATTGTTATTAGGAGGATAATATGCCTTGCATTTGGCTATTGATATCTAAACATTTTCTTCTGTTAGAGAACAAGTTAAATGCCCTGTCTGGAGATGATTGTCTGTCTGAGGACTTAACCTGAGACAGTCTCCATCTGTGTTCTGAGTTTTCCTTACATGTCAGTAGAGTAAATTACACCTTCATGAGTCAAACAGCAGTAGAAGTTGCTTACGGGATGTACTTTTTTAAAGAGTAGTCTTAAACTGGAGTATTTGCAGAGCCTCAGAAGTTACAGCTGAATCCAGGTGGCTCCTGGTGACTCCATACTTGTGGTTCTTTAGACTGGATTTCCTCCAGTATTTATGGTTGCTCTGCCTTCTAGCTTTTACACTTGTAAAAATGAGCTTAATCCTGTAATACAAGAACAAAACCCAACCTTCATAATTTCTATATTTACAATATTTTTTGTAAAACTCAGAATGAGGAGCCTTAGTTTTTCCTTAGTTTATCATTGCAACATGAAGTGTTTGTACTTCCAAATTCAGTCTGGGATGGTGTCTGAAGCCAGTGTGAAGTATTTATCACAGCCTGTTAATACCAGTAGGAGTGAAAATGCTGTAGTCTTTGCAGTTTTTCTCTGTATTCTGCCTGAAAATTGTGCAACTGAATTTGTAGATTGTTGTTGCACTTCATGCAACTGCCAGACTCCCTGGCTTACTCTGAAATCTTGTTAGAAGCCAATTACATGTGTCAGAGTGGATCATGAGCAGCTTTTTACTATCACTGCCTCCACAGCAGACATGACCTGGGATGGTTGGGTAACATCTCAGATTTAAGCTTTTCCACATTGCTGTCATATTAAATGTTGTATAATTGAGTTTGTTGCTGACTACTATTGAAAACATTCTTTAAAAGAAAAGTTGAGTTTGTTATTCTAAGTAAAACAAAGAAATAGAACATAGTTTTTAGGTTTAAAAAAAATATCTTTCATGGAGAATTAAAAAAGTCCTTAGTCATTTCTGGTTCTCACTGACCTGTATGGCAAAACGCAAGCTTTGTCAGTCAGCAATGTCTTTCCAGGGAAGAGTCTTGAAAACATTGCGTAGTACTTTAAAAAAAAAAAAAGCATACAACCTGAAAAGTGATTGCATTACAGAATGCTGGTCTCCTTAGAAGGTGGTTTATCCCAAAACTGTTAGGAGTTGTCCAAGAATCTTCCTCACTATATTCTGATGCTAGAGATTTGAAACCTGAAAGATTTTCTTCAAAGAGCTTCCAAATGCCCACAGTGATTTGAAAGGAAGTAACAGCTGCAAAGAAAAAAGTGGAAAAGATAATGAAGTCTGTTTTATAAAAGAGCTTGTGGTGTTTAAGCCAATAAGATCTGTTCTCAAATAACTAAGTCTGATGTGCTTCCTTTTTCATTAACAATTGGCACTGGCTCACTATGCAGCAAATGTGGAACTCTTAAATGGTTTGTTTGTTTAAGTTCATCACCTCCTCGGAGTTGAATCTATTATTTGGTCATCCTAAGCAGAATATCAGTTCTTCTAAAGGATTGTTTCTTCTCTTCATTTAAAAATTTCAGCTGGTGATTCCGATGTTTTCTCTAATTTTCAGTTACAAGCAGTTGTAGAGGAGGCAGATCTTACTGACTAAAACAGGCAAGGGGTTGCCTTTCAATTTCACTAAGCACATGCTCATGTTTCTATTCTGTATAGGTAGATAAACACTGATGCTTTAAGAATCTTCTGTTAATGTAATCAAGCAATCTTTGCAGTGTTGTCTTATGTGCAAGTGTTACAAATTGCTGAGGTTTATTTTCATACAGTTGTTTAACCAGTACTTCCAGCTCCAGGAATCAACAAGGCATCATCTATTTAATTTTTTAAATCCCACATTGTGTAGACTGTTGGAAATTAATTAAACTCTCTCCTGAATAAATTGATTGAACTGATTGTTGAATTCCTTGCATGTGCAAGTATTATTTGAGCAAATTAGCGGTGCTGCATTTGAAAGGGAAAAGGTCCAACCTTTGCAACAGTTCTTTTTATTAAGATTTTGAGTAGCAGATGTAAGTCTTAACACAATGCTTCCTCTAAATGCAAGCAGTAGAAGTTACTCTTCTATTTTTTTTAAACTGTTTTAATGTACTTTCACTATGTTTTATGAATGTGCCGTTTGATTTGAAAATTATAATTGAGTGTTTCTGTTATTAGAAGGATGAACATGACAGATGTGGAGAAAGTGATGTTAAGTCAAGGAGAAATAATCTTATGAAAGATCATTCCCAAACAAAGAGATTGGCAAGCTTATATAAAAGAAAGCTGTCCAAACTACAACTACATGAATGCTTCACTAAATCATATGCATACAGCTCTGTGCTTCTAGGTATGAGTGGATTCTTAACTGCAATTCTGGAGGCTTATCAATACACTGTATGTTCAGCATTTAAATGAAATACAGCAAAAAAAATTGTGATATGTAGCATATTTGTAGTATTTATATCCCTCAGATGTGTGTATGAAAGAATGTAGTTAGAAAGTGGTCCCCAGGTAATGTTGGTATTGCTTCCTGGAGCCTTTTACCTAAGATGTAGTTGAAGATTATTAATGGTCTCTTTTGGCACTTGATCAAAAAGCTGGTAGTTTGGGTCAGCAGTGTATTACTGTTCCACTTCTTTCCCCTGCATTGCCTTTACCTTTCCAGTATTACTACTGACTTCTCCTTTCTGTTCAGTTGTTGTCCTGTTGTTCAAGGCACAGATTCTCAAATATTGTTTCTTGTTGAAGTTCACAGCAATCAAGTTGTGAAGCAATAATTTTAAAAGATTTCAGCATTTTGAGGATTTCAGCCCATTTGTTCAAATGTGTGTACTTTTGCTTCAGTCCTGCATTGACATTAAGGTACAGTGTTTATAACCTTAACATTTGCTCTATTTGCAATCAGATATCCAGTCTTCAGTTATGATAGATAGTATTAATAATTGGAAATTAGTTTCTTCTAACTTGCAGCTCTGCATGGATTGAGTCAGATCATACCTCCAGGTAAGAAAGGTCTTCAGCAGAAATCTTAAAGAGATCCTAAATGGATTACTTCATCTCTTTTCTGTAGGGGTAGATTGATATATTGGGAGGAGATAGGAACCCATGTGAAGAAAAGCAGCTTAGCTTTTAAGCTACTGGTTATGAGATCAAGTTATGATCGTTGAATATATTTTTGTGACTTTAAGTAATTGATTGTCAGGCATCTGTTGATTCTGAGGACCAGAAAGTGTGGGATATCAAGTTCTTTACCTTCATCTTAAAAGAGAGCCAAAGAATGAGTAGAGGGCTTTCCTGTAGTGTTGTAAAAAGAATTCAGAATCCAAATATTGTTAGATCAAATAGTTCAGAATTGTGTCAACTTAGATGTAAATCTCAAGTGGTGAATTCTTGCTAGTCTTAAAGCTAGTTTTAGAGTGTCATACAACAATAAATAGCTGTCTTGCTACTGTTCATATACATGAGATTGAGATTTGATTGTCTGCAATAAGATAACCAGTTAGCAAAGATGACTTAACACTGGGAAAATTTGTCTGTGGTCTCTGCAGATAATTTTTTACTTATTTTTTCTTTGAAAGAAAACGAACCCTTGGATTTCCCTTTCTCCCCCTTCTCTGTCAGCAGGTGCCATCGTATACAACAGCTCTGATTTTAGAAATGTATGATGTAATACCATCTCAAAGATTTCCTGAGATGGCTTTCTCTATGGAGAAATTTAACTTGTGGTTTTTTTTTTCTTATGCAATTACTTAAAAGCTCAGGTGAAAACTCACATACAACACAAATTCAATGTAATTTGATATGTACTTATTGGAAAAGCTAAAGAAATGGACCTGGAGTTTTTGTTTTGTTCTGCTATTTTTTCCCCCGCTGGCATCTTCCACATAATTTATCCTTTCTAGTGATATGTGAAATGATTATTTTGGCTGATCACATACCTCTGTTATCTAGTTACTCAGTCGTATGACAAATGGTTTTAAACTAAGACGGGAGATTTAGGTTACGTATTAGGAGGAATTTTTCACACAGGGGGTGGTGAAGCACTGGAACAGGTTGCCCAAGGAGGTTGTGGATGCTCCATCCCTGCAGGCATTCGAGGCCAGGCTGGATGTGGCTCTGGGCAGCCTGGTCTGGTGGTTGGTACCCTGCAGGTCAAGCAGGGGAGTTGAAACTGGATGACCTTTGAGGTCCTATTCAACCCAAGCCATTCTATGATTCTATGAAATATGTTACACTACAGGTAAGGAGTAGTCGTGTTTTTCTTTTCCTCCATGACTAGTCCAGACTAAGATTTTTTTTTTCTGTAGCTTCAAAGTTAAAGATAATTGATTGAAGAATTCTATGAAAGTTGGGCAGTAATTGAAAGTGCAATAGGCAGTTTTAATCAAGAGGATATGGTTAGGTTGTTATTTACCATGCAGTGTTTTTAATCTTGTAATAGAAGCCAGTGTAGGTAATGTATGCTACCTAAAAAAGGCTCCTCAGAAACTATGTAAAAAGTTTGCTATTGTTATCGGTAGCAGCCTCAAATTTGCTCCATTCAAACAAAAGGGCGCTTTTGCAATGCAGTGCAAGAGTGAAGAAATTCTGAAGTGTAAGAAAGAGGTGTTTGTGCCAATTACCTATTACATAACTGGCACAGTATTAGACAAGGGAAATATGAATCAGCTTGCTGTAGGCTTTCCTGATTGGCGAAGTGTTCCTAAATGTTCTGCTTGATCCATGCTAGTGGTTTAGATGAGGGAAACTATGGAGATAACTTAAAGGAGCAGCAGAGCCATAATACTACCTTCCTGAAATAATCCTTCATGTTTAATATTGCTTCAGTGCTTCAGTTTATTGGGTATCACTCCTAGTTTTATGGAAGGTCTGAAACAGTTATTTATTGATGTTGCAATAGCTGCAGTACTGAACACCTTGAAAAACCTTGTGAACAAACAAAACATTTCAGTCTGAATCTCTTTAGAGGAAAATAAATGAAGTGGATCCAAGTATTGCTGCATCGCATCTTCTGTTACTGTCTTAGGGATAATGATGAAAGTTTCCATGTACTCGAAGGATGGGGTGGGGGTGCAGGAGGAAAAGCTGCTCCATTATCAGTTACGCTTTGTATATCCTGCACTCTTGTGTAGCCATCTGCTGTTAGCTCCTTTTAGAGGCAAAACCTCAGGAGAGGTGAAGCTTGGGTCCAGCTTTGACATGCCAGTTCCTATTGTATGGGTTGTTGTCTGCTGACTGCAAGCAGACAGAGAGGGCTAATAGAACTTCTTTGCAGATTTAAGATGTAGATGCTCCTGGCTTTCTAGTGACACTTTTTTTCTTCTCTTCCAACAATATTAAGATGCCTTATGCTTCAGAATGCTAAGTAATACCAGTACTTCTGAATGCTGTTGATTATTATTTGAAGCTGAGGTGACCTGTTGAGGAGTGACTTTCAGCCTTATTCCATAGTCATGGAATTAAAAGCAAATCAATTAAAAGCTTTAATTAAAAGCAAGACCCCTCACATCCAAAACAAACAAACAAAAAATAGCAGTTAAGCAATTAAATTAATATTTGTATGGTATCTCTGACCAAACATGTTCAGTTAGTGTGATTTTCCTCTGCTGTAGGACTTCCAATAATTCCACTTTATATTCTGAGAAACTGTAGCACTTTAATTTTGTTGACTGAGGCTGGAAGCATTCCTGAGGTGATCAGTGGGAGGGGAAACTTCTCTCTGATTTAATTTTGAAACCCTTACTTAATCTGATAACGTATCTAAAGATGTTGATGTGTTGGGATTTCCTTTCTGTGCAATCAGCAGGCACAGCATCCTCCTGTGCGTGTCTAGAGCAACGTAAGTTGAGACAAATTCTCATCGTGCAACCAAATACCGTGTGATTTAGAACGTTTCTTCATCTGCTGTGTTGAAACAGGCACAAGGGAAGGCGCCTGGCATTACTGCTCCTGAGTTTCACTGAGTAGTTACTCATGACATCAGGATTGCCTTCAGTCAGAAATCTTGAAGTGCAGCTTTGGTGGGTGGGTCTCTGAAGAATTTGAAAGAGTTGTGCAGATGGGGCGTGTTTACTTCTGTCGAAGTAGTGACTGCAATGCCTCTTCGTGGCTAATGTGCGTGTGTTCTCTTTGGCTGCAACATCATAAAGGTAGGAATTTCTTTTGCCCTTTTTTTTTTTTCTTCCTGCTTCCCTATGTTAGGATATGGTCCAAACTGTTAGCATGTCAGCTTTATATTGATAAATCAAAATAACTCGTAATAGTTTCAGGATAGAGGGTGGTATAGATGTGAAGAGATCTCATAGGTTATTGCTAAGTGTTCCAGCCTATGAGAACTGCTTTTCTTTTTGAAGAAGGTGAGTACGGATTACAGCTGTACTTTTGCATCTTGTATAATCATTCTATTTAAAGTGCTACTAAGAACACTTAATTCTAAACTGGAAAGGAGGAAAATTTTTGAGCAGGAAAAATGTTAGCTAATGATGTAAAATGCTTGCATAGAAAACTTTGAATTTAGATTGCTTGGAAAAGCTAGTTTTAGTTTTTTTCTCTAAAATGAAATGCTATTCTGTAAGTAACTCCGTTTAACAGGGTTTTATGTATGACTTACCTGTTACAGGTCTGAAGTATCTAGTGCTGTGAATGACACATTTAAACCAGCTACCAGAAACGGTTATTTCACAGTAACACTATAAAACTCAAACAGAGTAATGCTGTATATTTCTTCCCTTTTATTTTTTGTATTGCATACCTATTTTTAGCCAGCTTTTTAGCTTGGATCAAAACTTCAGCTGGAGTGCCACTGTTGATGAAGAGACTATGCTGGTATGCATTAAGTGAAGGTCTCTGTCATTTGTTATGACATGAATAGGATGCCAAGCAGAGGCTGCAATAATGAAATACCAGTTACGTTCTGACTCCTCCTCTAGTTGGCTTTGTGGGTGGAGAATGTATGGGCAGGTTAAACCGCAAAGGAGGGGATAACCAACAGGTAGAGAACTAAAAACAGTGGAGCACAGCAGACTTAAGATCTGATTCAGGGTGATGAGGAGATGAATGCACAAGTTTGAGTCACCATGCATATGTGATAAATGAAGACTTTGACTGTCCATCAGCCCCTCTTTCAGGAAGCTGTAAATAAGACAGTTCTCCAGAGTGAAACTGCACCAGTGCTGTCTCTTTCCCTAATTGCCAACAGCTAATTTAAAATGTTGAGTCATCTGCTGTGCAGGTGAAGAAGCTTACATCCTTTGCTTCTACACCCTCAGGTCCTCTCTCCAGTTCCTGATTGCTCTGTTACCTTCACATATTTTGTGACTCTGCTGTACTTAGTGCCTCTTATGTTCTGACAAGTTTTACTAATGAGTTCTTGAAGGAAGTGGTCTCCCTCTAGGTCTGCTCAAACTTATGAACTAAGCATCTAAGAACATGTAGTTCTGATTGAGCTTTCTTTGTAGAACTGTATTTTTCTTAAACTCTAAATTATTGCGTAGCTCTTTCTCCAACTCTGTCAGTGTCGGGGATTTTAAAGCTTAGAGACAGGCATAGTTTGCACTATAATTATACTTAGAACTATTTTTCACTCTTCTAAGCTACCTAAGACCTACTAAAGCAAATACATACACTCAGAAATGTTTTATCTTTAACTAGCAGAGTATGGTAACTTTCACCCAGAAAATGAATTCTTTCAAACAGTCCTGATTCTCTTTCCCCTGTACAATAAGGGAAAGTGTAATAAAACTCACTTGCCACCTTAATTGAGATTTACTTTGTGCTATTTTGGCCTGCTACGATACAGAAACCAAGTTACAAGGCAATGTGATAGAATAGTAAAAGAAACAAAATATTCTAATTGCCTTCTAACTAGGGACTTGTAATTGTTTACAGTTGAAACTTGTCCATATTAAGGAATAAATTTGAAGTTAAAGGTCTCATAGTGATCTTAATTCAGCTCTGTTATGTGTATAAAGTACTTCAGTGTTTCATCATAAGAACCTCTAAGTCCAACAGCTCTTTCATTTTGTGCTTCCATTGGTTATATGTGTGGGGTGGGTAAGATGTCATTCATGCTGTTGGGAATCTTTGGGCAACATGCTGTCCGGTATTAGCAGAACATAGATCTGTGGCTGAAACTTGGGTGTTGCCTCTAGCATTTATTGCTTAGTCTTAAGCAAAACAAAAATAAGAGCTGTAATAGAGTTGTTCTGATCTTATTTACTCTTTTAAACCACTTTAATGTTTAAGATCAACAGCTTGGAACAGCTTTGCTATCTTTTTGATATATGATGCTCTTCATGATTTTTTTTCTTTTCAACACTCACTGAACCAGCTTAAACAGTTCTACCAAGTGATGGCATAAATAAGAGAGCTATGTTATTCTTTGATTTGTCCTTTTTCTGTTACACCTCCAGAGTGGTGCTGAGTAGATATCCTAGGAAAGATGCTGAGTGAAACTACTTTTTTCACTTGCACGTTTGTGTTGGTGATCTATTGAGCTTTCCAGCATATTCAGTAAGTGAAGATAAGAGGTCCTTCTAACAATTCCTTTGAACCTGGATATCACCTTCCTGGTGATATCCACTTTCTGATTTTGGAAATTCGGTTTTTGTAAAGCAGGAGCTTTTGCGTGGAGAATAAAATCAAGACTTGCCTATTTCTTTTTATTTATTCCTTATACTGTAGCAGTCAGTAACTAAACTTCAAAGCAGCTCCTGACTTGGATTTTCAAAATCTAACCACGTAGTTTCTGGCTTTTGTCAAACCAAAATTTGTCATTTTTTGCTTAACATCAGTAAAAATATAAGTGTTTTTTGTTCTTTTTAACTGTACTCATCAAGACTCCATGGAAAAGACCTTGAAAGAGAGGTTCACTTTGGTACTTCCCAACTGTGTAGGCTTTTCTTTAATTACAAAGGATGCAGTTCCTAAACTAACCATTCCTGATTTTCCTGTTTTACGCTAGCCCAGTTATAATACTAGATTAGGCTACAGAAGAGATCCTTAGCAAGGAGTTGATTAGATGTATTTACTTGGAGTGTTTATTTTCCAGGATACAGGAGAACCTTCCAATTTTCTGAAATATGTTTTATTGTTAGATTGATTTTTTTTTTTTCCAGATCCTTTCAGAGCAGTGGCAAAAATTCCAGTTTTGTCAGTGGAAAATGACAAAATGAGGAGCTATGAGATATGGTTTAGTGGCTTGTGGTAGCAAGGGTAATGGGAGGATGGCTGGACTAGGTGGTCTTGTAGGTCCTTTCCAACACTGTGATTCTATGATTCCTCATCTCTTTCTTTCTCTTCTATGAAAATAATATTGGCAGTGTTTATCTGGGAAGTAGTAGGTATTTTCACCCTAGGTTGAGCAGAGTATCTGTCACTCAGATGTCACTCACACCTGATGTATAGCTGTTTCCTTGGCACTGTTAGAAGCTGCAAGGAAGAAGTTCTGAGCTCGGCAATCCTAGAAAAAGGATGCTTATGTTGGGCAGGCTTTCAGACTTCTTATTAGAGCCAATCCTGAGTCAGGACAGACTGGGCCTTTGCAGCTGCTGCTGATTCTTTGGAAGCAGTGTGTGTATAACAGCACAGAGGGTAACAACTCGTGGCAATTCATGCAAGTACAAAGACTGGCCTTCTTTGAAATCTGATATCTACAGCCTGATTCCAGCACTGGAAAGGGCTGCCACCACTTGGGCTTATTCTCTGTGCCTTTGTGCTGTCACAGGCCCCTGACAAAAGTGAGTGTCCTCTAGTTTTATGCTGATATTGTGGGAAAGCAAGCCTGGGTTCTGATAACTGCAGTTATAGCACTTCTCAAGGGTGAAGATTTCTTGGCAGTATAAAAAGAGCTTGTTGCAAAACACTTTACTTGCCCAAGTACTGAGAAACTGGTCCTCCCATGTTCCACCTAAATTTCAGGCACTGTATGGGGTGATGCCTTTCTACATGGCCATTGCTGCACATAGGCCCTGTTCCTGGGTGGCAGAAAGGACAGCTGAAACATCTCTACCACAGGAGGTACCAGTGGTGAATGTCTTTCACTTCCCATGTCTGCTGTGGGCACTTGAAGAGGTGTTCTATGGTTACTGGTCTTCTTGACCTGTTAGATTTAATAAGCTGCCAAAAATAATTGGGCTTAAAACAAAACTAGACAGTAGAGACAAAACATTTAAAGTACATGCAAGTGCTTGTGTCTGGTCTACTTGTAATACACCACAACTGTAGCCCATCGGGAAAACCACAGCAGGAAAAAATAAACAGCAGGAAAACTTTCTTTCTGATGGTACTGGAAAAGATCTGAAAATGTTTTGCTCTCTGCCATTCAGTGTACTGCCTGGTGAACTGACATGGAGTAAGGGATTCTTCAGAGATTCCCAGATGCCTGGTAATCAGGAGGGGACATGAGCAAATGAAGATATGTTTTTTGTAACAGATGGCTTGCTAGAAACGAACTGTGCGCCTTCTTTATCACCTATTCCCCATCCTCTGGCCTCTCATATCTCATAGCCGTTGTTAAGGGTCAAATGATCAAAAATTTAAATGGAAGCTCTCATAAGGTAGAGAAAGCTGATAATGGGGGTTAGCATCTGGGACAGTGGTTGCTGTAGATGTGATGAGTAAGGCGCAAAGCAGGATTATTGGTATTGGTCATGCTGTGGGCTTGTTAAAATAACCTTTAGGGCGGAGAGGTTAGGATAATGATTAGTTATTAAAAGCGTAATTGAAAATCATGGGGGAATGGCCCCAGTACCTGAATAACCTCTATTACAGAGATGGGAATCTCCAGAACTGACCAGGGAATGACCTGATTTGCTGCAGTGAAAACAGTGTAGGGTGAAAGTCCAGTTCAAGGATAATGAAGTAGCAAGCTATGCAAACAGGTGTAGAATCTCATCAATGGTTTTCTAAGTATTTCTTGAATAGCCATCAGTAGGGATGGTCTAATCTGCTGTGCACCAGGCAGAACCTGTTTGAAATATAGGGGCTTACACAAGAGAGTTTCAGAGAACCCACTTTTCTGTGACTCTAGTTGGAGTTTCTGAGCAAGGATTTCTATGGACATCTGTGGACCCTGGATCAGACCCCAAATTCCAGAATTTCCTTGGATATTAAAATTAAGGATGTGCTTATGAGCTTTAATGAAGGTGTATTAAATAATACATGACCTGTGAAGATAGTTGCCTTACTATATGACTGTGTGAAAGGAAAACATGAATTGCTTAGATACCAAGAATCCAATTTTGAAATGCACATTTCTGGGTCCTTGCAGGGTTTGAGTATTCTGGGCGCATGTTTAGTCTCAGCCCACCTTCTGTAGTCCAACTGTTAGTGCTCTTTCCACTGTGTTTTAATAGAGTGGCCAATTTAAATTACAGTTACAGTTTGTGATAACTTGCAATGCACAGTCTAGTTTAAAAATACAGATACATAAAGGAGCACAGCGAAGTAATGAGTGTCTCCCCTGGTCTTCTAGGGGAGCATGTCTGCAAGCTTTTCTGCCTGACATAAAATGTCATGTTTCAAAGCTCTGTTTCATTATCATGGCGCCTGCTAGCTGTAATTAAGGGTCTGCTAGCAGCCCCATTATAAATCCTGACTTCCAGGAGTTTATAATTCAGCAGTAAAGAATTGCTCTAGGCTGAAACTTGGCTTATAAAGTCTCAGGGAAGGAACAATTGTGATTTCTTCATCCTTTATTTTTGCGTTTGCTTATACACACAATCCATTCAGTAGATTTTACTGTCCCCTTTTGGCATTTAAAAAGACTAAATGGTTGAGTTATTAATATTTCAGTGCTGACTACTGTTCATGGCCAGTAAATTAATTCACAGTGCTTGTTAACCCAGCTCTGTTTGACAGGTACAAGTCACAGTTTCACAAACCTGCTGCAAGTCTTCTGATTAATGGAAACAGCCTTCTGTGGATTGCAGCAATTACTCGTTAGCTGTTGATTACAGTGGGTTTCAGAACTCTGAATCTGGAAAGCCTGTGCTGTGTGAATGCATGAAGCTGGGTGTCCTGATATTGCACAGGTGAAAGTTTACACGTGGCTGTAGGCAAACCTGAAGTTGTGTTGTCCCTACTCAGTACTGGAGGCACATGAAAGACCCTGAACCGCTATCCATCCTCGGCCTGATTTGATTTAGTCACTTGATCCTATGCAAATGGGTCACTGTAAGCTCTTCCGATGGGAAGTTTGACATGACAAAGAGGCCTGGCTGGATTTCCCAACCTGACTGTTTCCTCATTCAAACTATGGTTTCATAAAATCAATTATTTTCCCTAAACCAAACAAAAAATTGAGGAAATCTTATTGTGGAAAAAAGAAAATTTCATTTTATTACTCATAGAAGTTATAGAAAGATTACTCCAGCCTCACGGAAAACATAATAGTGATTTCTGTTTTTATTCTATTTTAGAATATCTTCATAGCATATATGTAAAAAATTTGGACAAACTGTGAAGTTCTTACAATTAAATGAGGGGGAACAGGAAAATGTATCTGCATAATGTAGAATGGGAGGGTTGAAAATGAGGCTTTGAAAAGAATGAATTTTTTGGGTTTAGTGAAACAATCTTTTCCTTCAAGAACAGATTTTTGACACTTTGTTCTGATCCCTAAATATGCTTATTGCACTCGTAACTGTTATACTTGGTCCTGTGTGTAGTGGTGTTTACAAATTGGGATCAAAATGCATATTACAAGTACTACATCAAGCAGCAGTAACTCAGCAGCAAAATGCCTTCATTAATGCAAGACTGAGTCACCCCCTGGACTTTCTCCTTTTCTTTCTTCCATCCTCCTATCCCCTTATATTTAATTGACAAGAGTGGCCTGGGGGGCATCAGTTCTCATTTGTATATTTGTGTGATAGATTAGAAACAGTTATTGTAAAAGATTTGACCAGATATTAAATAACCTCATTTGAATGACAGAAGTGAGACTGCAGATTTAAAACAAACAAAACACAATAGAAGTGCTGATTTCACTGACTCTATATTCATTTATACCAGCTAAAGATCTGAAGATTCAGGTCTGTTATTTTCTCTTCCATTGGTATATAATCCCCCCCTGCATGCCTGTAGTAGCACTATGGAACACCTCTGCTGGACCAGCAATGTGAGCACAACTGTGCTGGTCAGGGAGCATGTTCATATGGGACCCAAGTCTCCTGTTTTGCTTGTACCTTATCTGTAGGAAATGGCCCGTCAGCTGGGAACCACTGCTTTTCACAAGGTTCAATATGTTTTGTTTCCTGCATTTTTCTTTTTTGCTATGACGGGAATAATTTTTAATTCTTTTCATTTGCTTAGCATGGCGCATATATTAAAGACGCTCAACAGCTGGTTCTGGTGGGAGAATATTTGGATGCCAATCAATTGCACATGGGCAGATTTTGTAGACCGCGATGGCCTTGTCTTTCCAAAACCACAACAGTTGTATGCCACAATACCATATGCTTTTGTATTGCTGATTATCAGATTCTTCACTGAAAGGTAAGAAACATGAATTCAATGTTACATTCTTGTTAGTTTTCATTAATGTTAAAAAAATAATTCAAAAATGAGATATCATTACATCCTTATGTTTTCACGATGGAAGATTAGTTGGCTGTCTGCTAAAAATACCTACTGTCAAAACTGGAAGATGAAAAACTTGGAGAGAGTTTCACTGTTAGGAATATGATTGCAGTCCAATCTAGAAAGAAGGTGTTTGTATACAGCTTTTCTAGAACAGCATTTGGATAACTGTAATTATGCCCTTCCAGAAAAGTTACAAATCCTCCAGAAACATTTTGGTTTCTTTTCGCTTTTTCCTCCTTTGATAGAAGCATAGTTACTGTTCCTTCAAACGAAACTCCTCCTTTTGGATCAGCACATGAGGCTGATCAATCCCGGGTATCCAATTGGAGCAAACTGAGGCAAACTCGAGGAATCAGTTTCTCCTGTTTTTTTTCCTAATTCTGGCGTTGCAGTTTGTATTGCTTCTGCAACTGAAATTTTAATGGAACAAGCAGAAGTTGGTTGGAAGCTACAAAGATGTTAAAATCTGTAGTGTTTTGACTTGTTTGTGTAGCTTTACTTGACTTTTTCTTTTTTCTCTAGAGAAAGTGATTAGTAGGTTTTTGTAATTATCTCAGGATAGAATAAGGAAACTTGGAATGTCATAAGTTGGATAGACTTGAGACAGAACCAGATAAAATCATTCATATTAGAGATCAAAAGTAATTTGGATCACATGTTTATAACCATTCAGTGCTTCCTGAGTAAATGCTTGCCTGGCTGTCTTACTGGACTACTATTGGAGATTGCTCACGTGAAAAATTAACCCACACATCTGGCATGCAGTGAATCTGCCCATGAACAAAGAAAACTGACCACTACTAAAAGTAGCAGAGAATCAATTGCTGATATCAGCAGAGGCAGGGGGCTTTTTTCAGAAAAGCCTGCCCAAGCAGAAGGGCAAAGCAACTGGTATGCTCTGTAGCTCCTTGGAGGGCAAAATGAAAGAGGAGAAGCTCTCCGTTGTTGAGGGAGTTGCTGTGTGCCATGTGCTAGAGGTCGCATGGAGAATCTTGTTTCCTGGGCCATGGCAGCCCATCATAGTACGTCAAGCGGCTCTCTGCTCCAAGAGAAAGTATCCCAGTAGCAGTCTTCCAGCTCAGCTCACATGAAGAAACTAGTTGTTCTTGTTTCATGTGCCCTTAACTATTGCAGAACTAAAAAAAAATAATAATTAAAAAAAATTAAAAAAAAATTAAAATTAAAATACAAGAAGACAAAATTTAGAGTTTTTTCCTTTAGCTTTATATCTTTTCAGGATCACAAGCTCAAGTCATTGGATCTGCATTTTTGAATAGCTGCTAATATGCTGCTGTTCTCTCTTGGGATTAGTTAGTGAGACTTTTTTTTTTTCCTCATGGTGCATGGTCATATCCTATGGACAATTAAAATGCTTCAGAATTACTTCATTCATATCCTGGCATGAGAATAGCTGAGGTCTTGTAACTGCATTGCATTTTTTTAAGCTTTTCATTGCATGTTTTTTCAGATATGTTG
>JAOWBP010004028.1:14761895-14800783 GCA_028571105.1 Tragopan temminckii | reverse complement strand
AAATAAAAAGAATCCTGCCTCCTAGCTGGGTTTTCCCAGCTCCTTTTACTTGTGGAACCTGATAAACAAGCTCACTCCCTGCCACCTGGGAAACACGTTTCACCAAGTGAGAAGCCAAGCTCTCTCAGTGTCCTAGCCCTCTTGTGCCCTGTGTGGTTACGTAGGATTTTAGTGTAAATAGATGACTTTTTAGACCCAAAGATGTGTGAGTATCTGAAATGTTTGTTTGCCAAAATGGAGAGCTTTGTTTATTTGCAGTTGTTTGTAATTAAATGCAGAAGTACTCTCTATTGAGTTCTCTGAAAAAGCACAGAAAAAAGCATGCTAAAAATTGGGGGTGGGGAAGGAACTAGAGAATCTTGGAGTTTGGTCTGAGTAAAGGTTAAAATATTTGGCTCTCAGAGCATTCTTCATAATGAAGCCCAGAACATGGATTTCATTTAATTTTTTTTTTTTTTAAGACAAGACTCAGCAGAGGAGCAAAAAAAAAAAAAAAGGGGGGGGGAAGAATTAATTTAATTTGGCATTCACTTCTGCTATTCTCCAATTTAACTGGTTTTGTGTTTTTAATAAATTTATTTTTTTGATTTACAGACTTTGCTGCCATCTCAATATTGGTACTACATGGCTGAGATTAGTTTCTACTGGTCTCTCTTATTTACACTTGGAATTGATACCAAAAGGAAGGCGAGTGGTCACGCTAAACACAAAGTTGATAAAAGCACTGTCCTGATACTGGATTTGGTGCAGCCACATGAGGGCAGCATCAGCCTATCCCTGGCACACCTGCACCCTTCCCTATTCTCCTGGCTGTCAGGGTCCCTCTCTGTGTGTGACCAAGTATCCACATCCACAGGGAGACCCTCCGGAGCAGCACTTACGTGGCTCTACTTTTTTTCTTCTCCACAGGATTTTTTGGCTCACGTTGTTCATCACTTTGCAGCCATTGGCTTGATGAGTGGCTCTTGGTGTGGCAATTACTTGCGTATTGGAACACTGGTGATGTTTGTGCACGATACTGCAGATTTCTGGCTTGAGGTAATGATGACCTTCTTTTTTAATTATTTTTTCTTTCTTTTTTTTTTTGTTATCACCCAGGTTATGTTCAGTGATGTTTCAATTTCTTTGCCATCAGTTCCATATGTTCCCTCCCTATCCCTACAGAGACATGGCTCTACAGTCATAAATTGTAAGATTAAAAAAAAAAAAAACAAAAACTTCCCAATAATTTAAGCTGATATTTTCTTACAGAATCCATTATGAGAAAAAAGCATGAGAGAAATTCTGCAGTGCAGTACATTACAGGGACTGGAAATACAGCTGCCTCTCTGGCTTATTCATGTTTAATTGTTAAAATTAAACCAAGTTGGCTAGCCTGTGAACAGCTTGTTATGATACCAATTCTCAAGCAAATTTAGCAGCTAAAAGCTTGGCTACTTCTTCACGCTGTCTTAATTTTGTCAGCATTCACACCCCTACGTTGACCCAAGGGCTATGTCTACCTCATTCAGTTCTGACTGGAGATACTCAAGCTGACTCTGAATGAGATACCACAGTACTGGCAGAAGTGAAGTTTCTCCTTCTCCTTCTCTTGAGTAAATATCAATGTTCAGAAATGTTTTAGGATTTCTCTGGACACAGTTCTGTGATGATGGAGACCTGCTGCTGGGTTTCTCAAAAGACAAAATTACTCTGTGGTTCCTTCAACAGCATTATTCTGGTTTTATAACACCAGGATTCAGAGCATAGTTTCACAGCCTTTTTGATGGCAGTGCCAGCGTACTCCTGCAGGCTGTTTTCTCTTGCTACTCATTTCTGTTCCTAATACACTTGTGTTGGAGCAACTAATTGTGGGGTCACACGTTTGGGACCAGTCCTGATTAAATGCATGCTTTTGCTGGGTTACTTTTAATCCTTAACTGTTTTGTGGTTCAGTTCACTGTAAGGCCCTTACAATCAGCTGAACCAACAATTGTAATAACAGCACTCCGATGCAAACTGAAGTTGGCTGACTCTCAAACAGTGTTTAAGCTGTTTAAGACTGAGGCTTGGCATTTGGAGCTTGCATTCACTCCTGAGATCAGCTGTTTTGCTTGACAGTGCCCAGGGTGATTCCTCAATGAAACATGGGGAGTTGCATGTTTCAACTAGGGGAGAAGCAGAAGTTATGGTCTTAACTAGTGAAATGAAAACCGAAGCTAGGACTACCAGCCCTCAAAGAGGAGGGTAGGAGCTGAATTTAGGGACAGAACACATACACCAGAATGTACAAAGGGTCACTGGTTGCTCCTGAGTGTGTAGATAAGGCCAGCAGCTTTGCTTTGAATCTGGTACAGCAGTGAGGGATGAGCCTCTATTTTCAAGAGCACTTCATGTTTTCATGACACATCTACATTCATATCTCAGAGCTATTTCTTCAGCTTTTTATTCCAAATCCTATCTTTTAAGATTAAAGGAGAAATATAAACAAAGAATCTGTTTTGTTGCTACTTTATTAGGTATTAGTAAACTGATTGCTCTGTATGTCAAACAGGGAGGAAATTTCTTCCTGCTTAGGGAAAGATAAGTTCTTGTTTATGGAAATGCAGAAATGAGCTTATTTCAGGGAATATTTGTAATATGCTTGTTTTGTATTCGATACAGGCAGCCAAAATGTTTAATTATGCTCGCTGGGAGAAAACCTGCAATACGCTTTTTTTCATCTTTTCTATTGCGTTCTTCATTACAAGAATCATCTTGTTCCCCTTCTGGTAAGCAATATTTAACATAGTCATGACCTTCTATTTCATTCCTGTTTCCTTTGAGACATTAGTAGTAGTGGTGATGGGTAAAGAGGAGCAATAGGTTGTACCTTGAAGACAAGAAGCTGGGCTTCTTCATTATTGTTTACTTCAGTGCCCATAATTTTATTGAGCATGTTAGTAAAAAATATATATATACATAGTTTAGTAAAAAATAGTTCTAAAATTAGGCACTTGAAAATATGCTAACTCAAATGAAGGGTTAAATCTATTATTTAATTTCATTTCATAGTTAGTAGTTAAATGCTATGAGATCCTATGTTTTTGAGGGGGGTGAGCTACTTAACAAGGAGATGTCATTGTCTTTCATTCCTATCCTCCTGCTGGAGCTGCAAAGTCAGAGGACAGTCTGTCCTCTGTAAGTACAGTTACTTTTTCTTTTAGTGTTGTCTTTTCAGTACCTAGTTCTTGGGTGGTACCTTGCATCACTCCCCTACATAGGGAGCACCCAAAAGTTAAGGTGAACCCATTTACAAAGTCAGTGCATGTAAATCATAACTTGCTGAATACTCATATCAATTTGGAGTTCTATAATTTAATCTGCTTTGGAGTATCCACACGTGTGCTTAGTGTGCTTAATGCTTAACATCTTTAGCTTTTAAAAAATGTTTAATGTGTTTCACATCCAGGGTTTCACTGACTTGCTCTGGGTTACTTTCATGCCCCTCCCTGCATGTGGACAAACCCTCAGAGACACAAGCTGGTTAAATTAGTAGTTCTGAACACTGATCAGCACAAGGTTTTAATTTCCTGTAGTATTCTTTTTAAAAAGGCATCAGCATTTCTGCTTTCTTATTTTTTGATTAACTGCACAAGTGATCTCCAATCATTTTGCTTCACTGAGCTTCTTGTTCTTGAGCTTGGAAGCAAAACATGATGAGATTAAAAGGACTCCAAAAGCCCAAAATAATATTGAAGAATTGAAACCTCAAGATGGACAAAACATGTGTTAATTAACAAAGAGCCCTGTTGCAAAACCTGCAGGATTTTCTCTGAATGTGGATTTCAGATTAGAGAGAATTTGCATGAAAAATTGCAGTCTAGCTCTGTGTTGCATATTATCTAGACCACACAAAGCTCAAGATTAAAAAATATATTTCTATCTCTGTTTAGAATACTTTCATGCAAGACTCAGATTTCTTATCTTCTAAAGTCTGCATTTAGGTGGAGATACATAATATAAGTAAGCCACAGATCGTTAATTAATGTCGTCTTTACAGAGCTTTTAAATATTTTTGTGGAAAGAGTTAATCAGTTAGGAATGTCAAAGTAGAAATTGCTTTGAATAGCATAGAAGAGGAACCTTGCATCATAACAATGACGGTTGTTTTTTCAGGATTCTGCGTGCCACATTGTATCAACCTACATTTTACTCCACCACTCCAGTCATAGCATATTTCTTATTCAATGGGCAGCTATTGATCCTTCAAGGCTTACATTTATATTGGGGTTACTTGATCTTCAAGATTTTGAAAAGGTTCATTTTCTTAAAGGTAAGTAATTTTGCCTCACAGAAAGATACGTGAAGTATCAAACATATACTAACACCTTCAATAGATTTACTTGGCATTTCTTATTGTTTTTCTGAACTTCCATGTCAACGTTCTTGTTAGGGATCTGCTAAGTATAGAGACATTCAAATGTGCTTTCTTCCTTTCAAGTTCACATTTAAGGTCACAGATCAGAATATCAAAACTTCAGGTACAGTTTTTTTGGAGTTTTTTTTTGGCCAGTATCTGATGTTTTGTTCTGATGGTAAATAAGAAGTGAACTTTCCCAAAAGCTGGAGCCCAAAGATGGTGTAGAACTCTTGAAATTCCTGTTTTCAAGGTGAAAGTAACTTTTTTTCCCCCTTCCTGGACTTTATAAAAACAGTTTAAAAAAAAAAAAAAAGTGAGTGCTGAGGTGGTTATATCTGACAGAAATCTCATGGTTAAAGTGCTTCAGGCTTCTCTAAATCTGAGCTTGGTGATACTTGAACACTGTTTTTGGGCTTAAAAAATCATACAAAACTGATCCAATGTTATATTATGACATAATGAACTACAGTCCTATTCAGCCATGACATACAAATAGATCAAGCTCAAAGGCTTTTTCTTTTAATTTCAAAATAGCTTTTTAAAAAGACTTAGTTTTGTTGAGGAAGTCTCAACATATCCAGCAGAGTAATCTTGTGATTGTCAAAACTAAAAACATTACTTAGCTGAGTCTACTTTTATCTGAATCAGCTAATGTTGTGAAGCATCTTAAAGAAATAGAGATATTCCTTTCTACCCATATTATTCATCATTTGACTACTAACTGACACTATCCTGTATTTTACTTTCTGGAAATAACTAGCAATGAACTCTACACAAATGCAATTATACACAATTTTGCTGCCCAGGCATGGACCCTATCATTTAAATAACATCCTGACCCAAGCCTCTTTGAAGCTGATGGAAAGACTGCTGCTGATTTTAATAGTACTGGATGAAATTCTAAAATAACAGCCAATTACTCGGGCTATCACCGCAAATGAAAAAGAGCTGAATATCTTCATTCTCAGTCCAAGCTTATTCTGTTGTCTGAGTACTTCCATACCCTTAATTTGTTTATTAATTTCAACCAAATTGATAAGATACCTCTCAGAAAAAACTAGTTGTTTTAAACAGCCTTTTTGAAAGGAAAAGTCCTTTGAGTTTTTTCTTTAGCTTTTCTGTTGATCTATTTATGTCATGACTGTGAAGTGCAAATTGTAGATCATGGTATTTTAGGTTTGGTCTTGCTTTGATGAAGAGGCCTGACTAAGTGATGAAATGCAATGACCAATTCAGTGCAGTTAGGCCTGGTAATCCATTATGATTGTTTCCAATAGTTGGGCTTTGCAATATGCCAGATGGTATTTTTTATTCCTCAATTGGTGGTAGCTGGGACTATTTTTCATTTTGCCTTCCACTGAATCTTCCAGATGATTTTGACAAAGGTCTGGATGAGAAGTTTCTTGATTAGATACTTTGAAGGATAATTTTGTTGTTGTTCATTTTTTTTATTTGTACTTTATTTAAAATTGGCTTCTCAAGAAAGCTCAGGCAATCAAGTTAAATTTCTGCTTGATCCCACCGGCCAATCTTAGCCTCATCTGAGGGCATTCCTAGACTCATACAAGTCTTATGCAAATAACTGGATATTAAGGAGACTCACTGTCTTCCCTAGAAGAACATGGCACTTACAAGCTCTACCCTTGTTAGAGAGCAAACCAGTGAACATCAACGAGAAATCTGTACGGGGAACATCTTGCTTTGTTCTGCTTTTAAAACATATTTTGTTTCCTTAATTACAGTTATTTATGGTCAGGCTCATAGAGTGTTAGTGTTTTACTTCTCATTTCTTTTTTTGACTGTGGCCTTGTTTCTGCACTGAGCTGGAGTTTGTCCTTCATATTTCACTGTAATTTAGCAGAATTTTGTGACATCATTCTGACTTCTTGTCCAAATACCTGTTAGGATTTGACAGAATTAGCCACATTGACCGACATATCCTGTCTGTCTTTAATACTGTCTTTAATCTTATAAAATATCTCTAAAAACACAGTTTTGTTGAGAAATAAACATCTAAAGAAGGAAGGTAAAAAAGAGGAAAGAGGATAAGAAATGTTTAGCCATTAGAACTGAGGATGTTTGACTGCAGAATAGAGAAATTTGTACTGGTTGTGAAAAATAACTTGGGTATGGTAGTCCCACAAGAAGTGCACACGAGGCTACTGGAGGATTTGCCAATGAAAGCAGTGTGGCTGAAACAGTACAGAAAGAAACAGAAAACAAATTCCATGTGAATCATTAAATTGTAGATGTTTAGTAACATTTTCAAAGCATTTCTGAGAAGTCAAATTTAGGGGTAAGTAGATTGATAACCTTAAATAACATGAAAATAGAAGTGGTCTGTATTTTATTTATTTATATATATATATATATATATATATATATATATATATATACAAATTGTTCTCTGTATGCTGAGCCTGAAATGAGGGTGAGCCTTCTCACATAGCTCTTGTACTGAAAATAGGAGAGCTCCCTCTGCTTTGCAGCCGAGGAAGAGAAGGGCTTTGGCATAGTATTTCATCTGTACTGGTTGAGGTTTTGTGAGTGCACTGCAAAAAGTCTTCAGATACCATGGTTAAGAAGACATTATTAAAGCAGCCTATATAAGGCTATCCTGCCCTGCCTGCTTATATGCCTTTGTAAGGGGCAGAAATACTTTATTTTGAGAGAAGACATTTTTTGTATTAGTCATTGCAAAAATAAAAATAAAAAAAAAAAATGGAAAAGCACCAAGCTGGCATCTCTACCATGGATTTTTCATTCCTTATACAGCTCGCTGAGAAGATGGTTTCCAAATAACATTTTTACAGTGGCAGCAGCAGCAGGCCTAGCCCTTTTCAGTCTGCATGACTTCAGCTGGCTTGCATGTGCGGCCTGTTTTCCGTAGCGGTGGCAAACTTGGCTGTGAAAGCAGGCAGTGCCTCCAAAACTGTAAAGACAACTTGGAAAAAAATAGTGTTTGTAAGGCTGCATTTTCATACCAACGCATTTGTCACAGACATACTCCACGCAAATAGCTGCTGCTATTTTAGTGAAATAGCAGCAAACCATTATACTTGTGTTAGGAGGGTTTTGTTTCTCTGTCCAAGACTTCTAAGCCCATTCAGAAGATAGGCAATTTTTAATGTTTTTCGTGAAGCAAGTTAGCTACTTTAGGTGGAAAAATGAAGTCATGATGTAAGTGGGAATAGGGACTGATGTATAGCTGTATGAGCCTTAAAGAAGCTTGGAGCACACCAAGGGAGTCAGGATTTTGTCAGTGTCCTCCATGCCTTGAGCCACCCTGCATTGGTGGGGTCAGCAGTGAACAGCACTGCAGTGCAGCAGTTTACATGGCCTGGCATCCTTCCAAGGGGCAGATGTCTCCTGGTGGCATCCTGGCCCACATCATCAGCCTGTCTGAAAGTCAGCAGGCTGCAATGCGTTTGTTTTGAATGGACAATGCTGTTGTCTGTTGTCAAAGCATAGGTTAGAGCACCTGTCTGGGTCAGATATGAATCATGGGATGTGGTGGGGAATGTTAACAAGACGGTCCAAATCTTCAGGATGCAACATACCCCCAAAGTTTCTCCTGCTGTTGCTCAAAGGCACCCACAGAGCAATGTGCCAGCTTGCCTAGAGCTGCAGGTCTTAATTCAGGCTGTGATAGAAGGCTTTGTTAAAGGCAGGAATTAATAGAGAAATGACATCAGCAGTGAAGTGGTAGCTTTCTTCCATGCTTTACTCTTCCTCCTCGTGGAGAGATGGCAGCTGAGATTAAGAGCTTCTGTCAATCCAGTGCAAGAAAAAAGCCACCTCCTCTGCCCTAATAAAGGGACAATTTCTGTCTCTCTGAGATAACTGCTCAGCTGACTTGCTTCACATAGAAGAACTTGGCTAGAAGTCCTGTGATCTTCCTCCTTGTAAACACCGCAGCCAGAAATGAATGAACATGAGAAAAAAGGAAAGAGGGGTGCAGATGGTTCTGCCCTGTCCCTCTGTGTCCTGCTGACTCAGGCATGGCAGTCAGCAGCAGCTGAGCACAGAGCAGCATGGCTCTGAAACTCGTTGTCCAGGAATGCCCTAAAGAGTGGGAAATCCATGGTGGCAACCTAAGCTTTGCTCAGCTACTTTGCATTAGGAAGCTCTTTGTTTCTGTGGAGTTAAACCTGAGGGAACATGAATATTGAATTTTTCAAATCAAAGGTTATTCTTACACTGGAAAATGTAAAAAACAAACAAAAAAAACCCACAATACCTGAATATGAACCCAAATGTCCTTTATGATAGAACATTTTATGAGCCCATTTATAAGGGAGACATAGGCACGTAAGCCCTTCAAGGTAAGACCTGCAGCCATTTATCTTAGATCAGTTCTGCAGTGGGAGGAAGAAGGCCGTTTTTCGGTGTGATTTCATTTCAAGTTAGGTCAGGCAATCGCAATGCTAGCTGCTGGCTGCCATCTTGGTGTCCAAGGCCTTTTGTTGCTAGGAAACTCCGTATGTTTCTGTAATATTGTTCAATTACATGGTTAAATTACCCACTTGTATCAGGTTTCAAGCACCACTGAAACATGTCTAGTCATCATGTCTGCACATATGAGAATATTTTAGGAAAATTGAAAAAACATATAGAGAAGTATGTACATGTGCACTGATTTAAAGTATCTCGCCAGGAAAATCCCATGGAGATTAAACGTTTTATTTCCAAGGTCAGAAAAAGGGAGCGAATGACAGCAGCTTATAGCCACGTTATTATGGCAAATTAAGACGTAAAGTATATGTTAAAATCATTACAAATTGAGTTTAAGGTTTTGAGACTACGGTGTTTTAAATCTTGAAAATATGTGTAAGTTGTAGGAAATGGGCATGGTGTCTGCATGACTCAGATACTTCGGGCCTAATGCAAAGTCCATCAATGGCAAAAGGTAACGGTAGGCTTCTTACAGACTGCAATGTTACCAGCAAGGTATTTTCCTACTCTTTTGTTTCATTGTTGTCAGACTGTCCTAAATTAAGGCAAAGAGCTTCTTACTAATTCAGCTTTGGTTCTTCCCTCTTTCTAAAGAAGAAAAGACCCATGAGGTCCTGCACTGCTGTAGACCAGGCTTTTGTGGGCTTGTTGCTTTCTCACTGAAAAACTTCAGTATTCCTTTGGTTTGCAATCACTAAAAAGGGTTTTAAGGCTTTTTGGTTGGACATATTCTTGTCCATGGTTTATTCATTTCTTACTCAGTCCAACTTCCCAAGAGAACAGTGTGCGTTAATGTTTGAAGAATGGTGCATGGCAGTGTAAGATAGCTGAAAATGATAAGAAAATTCTATTTTGGGGCTGTCGTAAGAGCTGTGAAATACTTGTTGTGGTTCTGCTGCTGCTGCCAGCACTCATTCTTCAACTTTGGCATTTTGTGCTGTCTGAAGGCTGTTCTTGTACTGAGATAATTCTGCCAGTTCAAGTTCACTTTCGTTCCTTCTTTCTCATGTACTGATAGTGGGGTGCCAGCACAGCCCTTGCCATCAATACGGTTAGCCATATAAAGGCTCCTGAAATCAGGAGTCCTTTTCTGCATCAAAATGATGTATACCAGTAATGCTGTATTCCTAAAAGCATGCCTATGGGCTCAAATACTTCATATGTTTTAACAGTAATGCACAGACAAGGCCTGAAAATCCCTTGGGATGCAGACATAACCTGCTCCTGTAAAACATGCCCCACTGCCTATATTGAAGAGTAATGCTTCTTTACACCTGTACAGATGCTGCCTTATGTTGCATTCTGCCTTATTTGTTGTGAATTTACCTCTTTAGAGACTTGCTATAACCCTTTGTTTTCAAATTAAGTTCTACAGTTCCCAGAGGCCACATAACTGCATTTAGGCTGAGGCTGTTCAGACTCACCTCAGCTGCTGCAGATGCTGCATAACTTTCCTGCCCTGGGCCCTGTCCAGGATTCTCTTACTGTTTATTCCTCTGTTTGTGTGTTTGATCAAATAGAACTTTTATTTTTAATAATTCACTTGAATCTTAAATGTATTTCGTAACCATGTGGGACCTGATAGCATGAAATTTCAGTTCTGAATTTGGGTGACAACTTCCATGTTCATTAAATGTAGGCCCTCAGCACAGGTACTTAAAGCAATGATTTTTCCAGTTCTTTTGTTTGCAGGACCTTAAACATTTTTCCATGGAAGCTGAGACTTCTGTATAACAACTTTAAGCACCAAATGGCACTTGCTTTGTTTTCCTTAGTTACCTTTGGAATCAGGGCTATACCCTTTACAATTAGACTGTGGATCCACAGTGGTTGAGATCTGTGGGTTTGCCTTTGTTAGGCATGGGCACTGCACTGCTCTGACAGCTGCGGCAGCACGGACCTTCTTGTGGAGCTGTGCAATAACCTGTGATATTTCATCTTAAACAGAAATCTTATTTTTAAAACCATGGGGGGAAAAGAGCCCTATGCAACATGAAAGTAGAATGGCCTTTGAAGAGGTTACATTTTAAATCTCTTTCGTGGCAAATAAAATTGGAACCAGCGTTCATATGCTTGAGCTGTGTGCTCTTTGGTGTGCAGTGGAGGCACCGAGGGTGAACTCAGCCTGACTGCTCCCAGCTCATAAACCACGACTTTTAACTTCATCTGCAAAAGGTCACGGTGTGACCCTGATCGTATGCAGCCGTGCTGCACTTTCGTGCACCATGCAATTACTGGGATGTGAAAATGAAGTATGAAATGAAATGTATATTGAGTTTTGGCATGCACAGCACTTGACCCAACTCTAAGAAGTCAGATCGTGGGGTTTTTTTTAGCAGTGGAAGACTGTTTTCAGGACATCATCTCGTCTTATATATATATATGATGAAATTTAATGAGAATTAACACAGGAAGAAGTCATTCACTTCAGTAAAATGTGATTCTACAGGAATTTATCAGAGGACATAGCTTAGCTCCCTTAACTATAGGTGCTTAAGTTCTGTTCCGTTTCCTTTTTGTCTGAGCTTTGTTAAGCCCATACCATGCCTGTGGCAACCAGTTTGTTCACAGAGCAGACCAGAGAGCTGTTCTTTCCTTAGTTCCAAGCAGTTCTCCTAAAAGCAGAAACTTACTGTAGAGGATAATGATAATCTTGTAAATTGCAATTTCATGGACAGCTCGGGGTTGAGAAGTTGCTGAAAGGCTTACGGGGAGGTTTTGTGGTTACCTTCTAGACTGGGAAGGGTTGGTACCTGTTGGGTGTCAGAGTTTGAGTTCTCCGAGTGAAAGTTAGCATAGACTCAAGTCAGATGGAACTGGATTAGTAGGAGCTGCCTTTCACCCATTTTAAAGGAAAATGGGTTGTGGAGAAGTTGAATTTCTTGGTTCTCTATGGATAAACATTTATAGAGATTTTCTTATGAGGATGGCTTACGAGGGGATCTAAGCAGGGCAAATGGAAGCTTTCCCTCAGAGGTGAAAATCAGTCTATCTGGGAATCTTCCCAGTTGAGTCAAATTACTGCTTTTGAGATGTGAGTTTTTTAATAGCCTGGAGATGGGAGCTAGCCAGCCAGGTCAGCAGCGTGAAGGCTCAAGCCCTTGAACAGGGAAATGGCTTCCTGTTATGACTTTCTTTCATCTGTGTATTTCCCATTCTGTTACAGCATTCCACTTGAGCCCAAAGCCTGGCTACACGTCTCATTTGATGCTGCCAAATTCATCTGGGGAGGAGGGCTGAGAGGCAGGCAGGAGAAAGCACAAAGGAGTAGGATGTTTGCTGGCTGGTGTTTATGGCAGTAGGCAAAAAGGGGAGCTCTGGACTCCTACCTTTGCTGGAGAACTGAAATCAAGACTTACCTCAGTAACATATGTTGTCAAAGTGAGCAAGTCAGCAGGGTGTGAAAGGGGAAAACCCACCAGTTCTTCACTGCGTAACTGTCACGTGCTGGTCCAAGAGCACTGGCTGCTCCCTTGGCCTTCCCTTGGCTCTGTCAGTTAGGAGGCAGATTGCTGGTTAAGTTTTGCTTTTTACTCCAGATTATAAAACAGGATCAGCAGCTGAACAGTGACTTCCAGGGAGGCTTGTTGTACTCGAGACCGAAATGTGCAACTTGCACTTCAAAACAGCGATCATGTTCTCTGCTGGATTTTATTTTTCTTTAAACCGACCCTGTTTAGAATGCCTCTTATTTCACACCACCTTTCATTTATATATTACATAAAAATCAAGTTTAGAAAATGCAAGCTAAGGACTGTTAACACCATTATGGAAGAATGAAGTAATGAGAAACTGAAGAAAATAACTTCCAAGCATTAGATTACAGTTGATGGGCTTGTGAACCTGCATTGGGATGGGAGCATTAGGACAGAGTACTCTTCCACTCTGCACACATAATAAGGCTCTGCAGGAGCAGACTTGGTCCTCTGGCCATATCCCAACAAATCAGGTGTGTGGATGCTGCCTTTGCTTCTCTTCTATCAGCTGTGCCATGAACAAGGCTGTGCTGGTACCCAATGTGCTGTGTAAAAATCTTTTAGCTAGTTTATTGTTTCCAAATCTGAGTTTTACTTCAGTAGGAGCTGCAGATGACCACTGCCTCTAAGAAAATCAAAACTGTATGTAATCCTGAAAGCAAAGCTTCCTGCCCTGGCCAGCTCAGCAGCAGCACAGAAGTCTGCAGTGTTGAGACGGGGCCAGGTTCTCAGCTGGTATAAATGAGCAGCTCTACTTGAAGTCTGTGGGATTGTGTAAGTTTTTACCAGCAATGGGTCTGGCTGAACAGCCACCACCAGCCCTCTCTCTGCATGTCTGTCTCTGACACGAGACAGCTCTACTTGTAGGAAATCTGTGTCTTAAATGACATTCCTTTTTTTTTTTTTCATGTGAAGGCTCCTAATTCAGATAAATGACAAACAGTAAAACTTCTGCTTTACAATTCATGGATTTGTCTTAGCATTCACAGAAGGGCATTTGCTGACAGCTTTTCTGGCATCTCTTATTAACTGCTTATATCTTTTAATTTTAGAGAATATTTATGAAATGTTCCATTTGTTGCTAGTTTTATATAAGTGCTCCTATATTAAAACTATATATATAATAGCATGCATATGTATTTATTTTTCCAGTTGCCAAAAATCAATTCACAGAACAAACCCTAGGTCTTCTACAGAGCTTTTTATGTTTTCATTTGCTATTTTTAATATATGTTGCAGAGGTTTGAATTGAGACTTTCTTATTAGATGAATAATTCTCAGGCTTTCAGAGGGGTGTATAGTACTGCAATCTGCTGAATCAATTTTTATTTTTTAAATACACTTGAAATAAAGCTAGTTAACGATAGATTAATATCAATTTAGAAATGAAATTGCCATATCTTGGATTTAAAGTAAATGTTTCCCTAGGTAGACCTGGAAGCGCTCCATAATCCTTAAGAATCCTTATTGCAAAGAAGGCAGGAAATCTTAAAAGGAGCAGTCTTGACTCTTGAACAACTAATGACTTTTGACCAGGCACAGCATGCAGCCGAGTTCAGATCATCAGAAAATACACCAACAAACCTGGTCATCAGGGGGTGATGCAGGAGGATCTGAAGCATACGAGGGTGGGATTTGTCCTGCCTGATTTTGGCCGTATAATGGCTATGCCTGCTCAAGTTAAAGGGTCCCACTGTAAACATGAAGGAAAAGAGGGTGCTATTCACTGTGTCCAGTGTTCTGGGCAGCATGGTGGTGGAGCAGGTCCTCCTCTGGAGAGATCTGTTTCCCTTTTTGTTGGTACTGGAGTGGTCCTGGTGCACTTTTAAACATCTTTAAATGGTGCACTGAGCAATACGCAACATTCAGAATGCTGAACACCAGTGAAATAAGCCCTTCTCCTGGTGACTTAAAAACACAAATCTCAGGACTTCTAATGCTGTGTAAGAAACTTTGTTCAGTAGGTACTGCTTGAAGAATTCTGCACCCATACTTATGTTAGGGTGCTTAGGAACATTGTACTGCAATGATTTTATGTATCGTGCATACTGCTGTGAATGCAAAAGGAAAAGACATTACGTGTCAGGTATGTGACTTGAAAATCAGATTAGTAATTTTTAAGTGTGAGGCCAACGTTGAGGTACATCACACAAGGAATGGAACACCACAGCAGAAAGAGAAATGAGCTCCTGGTGGACGCAGTAGATAAGAGAGAGGAGCTGTCGTTCAGAATTGCATTCTTCATATTTTCAGGCTAGCTTCGTAGTGCTGTGAGGCTCTGTAAGAATGCTCTTCAGCAGCTGTGTTGTTTCGAAGCAATCATCTTAAATGCAGCATCACACCTCGCTAAGTGAGAACAGTGCGAGCGTCTGATCGTCTGTCTTGTAGCCAAAGAAACATTTGCAAGGAATAAAAGTGCGTGTTCTGATAAAGGTTCAGAACACTGAACTCCTTGGCTTAATACAAGTTCTGTGCTAGGGTAAAAAAAAGTTCACTATACAGAACAGCATCAAATGCCTATTATATTGTTCTTTGTTTCTTTGCCAAGTGTGGATTTAAAATTGGAATAATTCAAAAAGCAGTGGGACATTATGACTCACTCAGTACCTCCTGGGCTTTTGACATTATCGTAAAGTCGCATACACTTGAGTGCAAGGTTTAGTTAGTGGATTTCAATAACACAGCCAGCAGACTTCATTGAAACCACAGAGTACCTGATTAACTGTAGACAATGATTTATGTCTTCTGATCAGCTGAGGTATTATAGCTCCAGTCACAGGTGTGGTTCGCTGAGTGACAAGACAAGTGACATTTTTCAAGTTAAATTTATTCCTTCCATCAAAATCCTGGGCGTGTTCTCTAACAGTAATGTGTTGTTTTATGAGGCTGCTCTCTTCAATGTGTGAAATTAATGCGATGTTTCATTTGTTTTTCACGCATCTTTGAGTTCTCTCTGAAAACTCAAAGTAGAAAACCTGGGGAGTGAGAGTTCCATGAACAAGAGATTCAGTAAGATGAGTTTTGCCTGTCCACTGTAATTAATCTAGAGATTCTGCATCTTCATCACCTAACTGCAGAAAGCAGAGTCCAACAGTGCATCTGAAGATCAGTATTATTTATGTTGCCTGGTGTGTATAAGCTGAAAAGGAAAATATATTTGCCAAGAAAGTCTTCCAGGCTGGAAACTTAGAGCAGTTTGCATGAATCCAAATGTATATTGCTTAGTCTCCACAGGAAAGTAAAGGCTTATTAAGTCATATGTCAGCTGAAGTCAAATTAAATATGTTGATCTCAGAGATTCATCAACTTTATAGTATTATTTGTTAGAAAAGTAGCCCACTTCTATCTATTTGGACTCACTTTTTATTATCTCTCTTGTTTATTATCTCTTTGGTTTGAGCCAGTGGTTGCTGACCTTGCTAATAGCTTTCCTCTTTGTACTGCGGGCTGCTCCCATGTGTGCAGGTGCTGTGGAATTTATTGTCGTTACGTTGAAAAGTCAAGATCTAGGCAGTGTGGTTAGAGATGTTTAAACGAAACTATTCCTAAAGTAATAGATTTAGGGCGCTCTGATTTTAACAAAGCATACATTTAAGAATTGGGAAATTTTGACTGAAGGAGAAAAATAAATATTTGAAAATTCACAAATATAAATTTTACTGAATCAGAGAACATAACGATCCCAGGGTCAGCTGTGAATTGCTTTTTATATGTCTGTGCCTGGCAGAAGAAATCCAGTCAGCTGCGTGGAAGTAAATTATACTTAACTGGAAAGGCCCAAATGTATTTCCTGCAGCACTACCACCTCTGTGAGAGACCCTTCCTGCTGTTTACAGGATCCTATGGGCTGCTTGTGGGTTTGGTGCTTATCAGAACCGTGCTGCTGTGATCTGTATTTTAAAAATAAAAAGGAGGAAAGATGTCTGTCTTGGCACGCATTAATCACATTAGCATATGCCTGTGTAAGGATATGATCTATCTCAGGTGCAGGGCTGCTCTTAAGGTTGATTTCCAGTGGGCTGACTGGCAGCCCGCAATACAGGGTGAGGTCTGTTAGCTGCAGAAGGGATGGACGTCAGCTGGGCTGCACCAAGTCAGCTGGGGTTGTGCTGGTGGAGTGAAAAAGTGGTGCACTCAAACAGGTTACAGCAGTGTGGATGAGCTCAGAGCAAGGCAGCTGTTGGACCTTATGGAGGTCTTTTCTGTGGAGAAATTGAACACTGGAACGTGCTGATAACATTAGGAATAAAAGATTTACTGGACATGTTGAAACTTTGTGGCATTTAAAGGTATAGAAATCTAGGATTCAACTCTGCCAATTGCACTAAGAAATATCACTTGAAATAGTGTAACTGCTCTTTGATTATGACTGTTTTAGGTGTTAATAGGAGTCAGAGCATGTCTACAGCTAGTATCTTTTTTTTTTTTAACACAATCAGAAAAAAAAATGAGGGCACCAACGTACCTGGCAGGGTTCCTCCATGCCAAGTTCTGCATCAAGAAGCAAATGATTGAGTAAAAAGCTCAGGATTTAGTCACTGCTGGTTATTTATTTATTAGTATTTTAAATAATGTTTCTGTCCAGTTACACGTGTATTGCAGGGGTCAAGTTTTCACTCTGAGTTGACTTTTGTTTGGTGGCAGGTATTACTGTGCTGAGATTGACAAACTCTCTGAACGACATCAGAAGTTACTAAGGGATTCCTGATGGCTTTAGCTGTAGCCAGTCCAGGCTGAAAGCATGTCCTTGCCCATTGGGGCCTGAGGTATGGCACAGCAAGCCTTTATCATCCTTCTCTTCCATTCAGATGTTTAGCTGAACAAGGAGATGAACAAACATTCCCCTCATGGTACTCCCAAGCTGACACCATGAATTTATAAAGCAGAGGCTTCACCATTGCCTTCATAGTGCCAAATTAAGCTATTGCATGCCTCCAAAAAGTATGTGCCTTTGTCGGGGAGAGGCCAGGTTGAAAGCTGGATGGAAAAAAATGTAGTAGCTGAGCTTCCCTGCAGAAACCACCTCTGCTCAGATCTGAATGTGCCTTGAAAGCGTGCAAGGTTACCCAGATTCTTCTCCATGATGCTTCAGTGGGTATGTCTGTTTTGGAGCGTGTCGTTCTAGGAACTGCTTACATCTTGAGATCTCGACTTGGTGGTCTGTACTACGCCACATGGAGCTAACAATGCATTTATTAGTAAGTGCCCCATCCCCTTCTGAGGACATAGGAGGCATGTTTCTAAGGCTTCCTCACTGTTTGTAGGATCAATCCATGTTGCTACAATGTATTTTTGCCTGTTTTTTTAATACTGTTTGGCATGTTTTTTTCCTCTGTTCTTAACACTTTTCACTTTAACTACTGAGTAGCAGATCTAAAGCCATGGCTGCATATCTCATCGTGCCCATGGACGGAGGTGCCAGGTGCCCTAGTGAAGCAGAACAGGAGGGAAGCATGGTGTCTGCCCAGTGAGCTTCAGGATCAGATATTAGCACTGGCACACGGGAGCACAAAGCTACAATTCTATCTGCCTTCCAGCACTGCTGTGTCTTTCTCTTAGCAGCTGTAGTAGAAAGAGAGCAGCGTTTGTCAGAGGTTCAGTGATTTCTGAATGCTTTATTGAGAGACACTCTTGCACAGCTAGGAGGAAATTCTTAGTTTAGATTGAGATTCAACCAATGCTCTTCTTCCTGCAGGAGGCTGGGAAATGGCCTTTTAAGCTTGCTTCTATCTTGATTTCAAGCCTTTTTCCTTGGTGAATCCCCTTGGAAGATCCTTTCCCATTTGTGTAATAAGATGCAGTGGTAATGGCTTGAATGATGCACATTGTAACAGTAGTGAAATGCAAGAAGCCAAAACTACCTTAGCATGTACGGTTCATTTAACTAAAAGAGGCAGACTGAGCAGCAGGTGGAAGGGTTAAACAAAAGGAAAAAAGATTATAAAAGTTTGCGGCTTTGGCTTCACTACAAATGGCTCTCTTGCAGACTTTATAGCATTAGTGTTGCTTCTCATAAACCTTGAAACCATTCATCCATTTAGAAAGATTAAATTGGTTAGTCATCCAGAACATAAAATATGCACATCCATTTTGTTTGTTACCTCAAACCATTTAAAGTGTAATAAATTCAGCTGATGCCATTAAACCAAAGCACTGAGTATTGCTGATGGCCTCAGCTGCATTTACAGTTTGCCAGTTCTGTTTCTGATAGTATATTCATCTGTTGTTGCTCAGGGACAGTAAGCACAGAGTCTTTGTGTTGGAAAACACAGCAGTAACTTATGATGTGAGAATGTCAGAGAAAACACCTTAGTATTAAAACAAGGACATCCTGGAAATGTTACATATTTCTTTGTTCTTAGAAGGTCAGGGGCACAAACTTTATTTTTGATGTCTTAATATGCTTATAATGCTATACTACGCAGTTTGCAATGTCAGGTTTATTTGGTTTTGCAGTTACAGATGAAACTACAGAAATGTCAAGTTCTATTCTGCCATAACTTCTGTTGCATTCCCCTTGCTTAAACAAGCTAGACAAAAACAGCCAGACTCTTCCAAAGCAAGTTTTAAAGGTGCCAGGTCAGGAAACAGGTTTGTGACTGAAGGAAACAAAACGTAGATTCTATTTAGCAGCATTTATTCTTAATCTGTATTAGGATTCAGAACTCTTGCCCTGATAAAAACAAATTTGCTTCATAATGATTGTTTCAGACTACAAAGTAATTCAATTCCTGCTTCTTCAAAATATGTAAGATATTGTCTCAAATGCAAGGATTTCCAGTGTGCTGGAAGGTAATGTTTACATGTTTTTAATTATTACACATTGTGCCTTTTATGATAGCAACCAAGTTGACAATATTAAAGCTGGAAAGTAAATCCTATCTGAGCTTCCACTTCCGTGCTGGAAATACCAGGTCATTCCTATAGAAGACAGGAGTTAGTGTCGTATCAGCTATCACTCAAGGTAAAGCAGATTGCCAGTTGTTCTTAAGCACATTCTTGAGTTCCATCAACTTCTGTGGGCCACAACAAGGTGCTCAAAATGAGCTATGATCTCAAGAACATTACTGACTCCAAGTCCACTTGCAGTGAGCTCAAAAGCACTCCTCCCCCTGTCATCCCGTGTGTTTTCTGCCGCAGCTGGACAATGCTCAAGGAGATGAGAATACTTGCAGGGAGTCCAGCAGATGCTACATCACTGTATACTTTGCTTTGGTTTGCACTTTTTACTGAAATGTTTCTGATGGCAAAAAAGTAACTTCCCCCATCCCAGGCATTTGTCTTTAACCGCAAATACAAAACACATAACCAGCGGGAGTAAGAGAGGTGATCTGAACGAGGCAGAACCTCATAAATTGTTTGTGTGAGAAAGGCTGTCTTTCCTTTTCTCTAACTGATGGCACGCCAAGTTTATTTTACAGTACTTACAATAAGATTTGTTTGTTTTGATACCCTTTGTATGTTGTTAGGGAAAAGGCAAAAGAAAAGCTCCAGGAGGCTTATAGTTTCTGATGAGACAGTTGAAGCTTTAATTTTCTTTCTAGTCCTATATGTTTTACTAGAAATGTAATATATGAAGGGTTATGAGATTGCAATGGGAGGAGTTATTACTGAGCTGTCATTTATTTTTTCTGTATGGATTTGGTGCTTAAGAAAGACCTCTAGACCAGCAGGTGAAGTGAAACTGCTGGTTCATTCAGAGAGCAGATAGAAGGGCAACACTGCTTACTCTTTTCTGCATCTCATCTCTGACCTTGATGCATCGCTCCAGGAGCAGGAAGAGCACGCAGTCTGAGCCTGTTTGAGGTTGAGATCTGGATGGATGGCAAGGAAAATAAATTTGTCCATGGAGGAGTGGTCTGCAGTGTAGCTGTACACGCAGCCTGCAGATTGTGCAAGAGCTGATGTACCTGTCAGATTCAGCACATGGCTCTCGAGGCAGTTTCCTCTGTGATGAAGAAAAGCCTTGGATCTTCCTTCAGAAGACAGTACCGCAGGCCAAATACCCTTGCATGAAAAAAGGCACCACAGGACCTGCAATCCTCAGTATGTGAATGTTTACACCGCCAACAGCTAGCTGTTAAACTTTGGGAATTTCCATTAACAGGCTAGGTGCCCTGGTGTTAATGCTTAGATTGTCAGTCACAATGTGAGGGGGTTAGGGTCTGATCCTCAGCTACTTGGAAACTCCTGACTTTAAATGAGAAGTTATCTATTAAATCATGAAATGCTGGGGAGGGAAAGATTGTGATTACCCATCTCTTCCAGTTCAAGAACTAGAGGGCTTTTTGTGAGTCTATCAGCTGCTAAACTCAAAACCAACAAAAGGAACAGTGCATTCTGTGTGTGTCTTTTTTCCCTTGGTGTGCTGTGTGTGTTTAAACACTGCACTGAATCTAGGAGACATGAGTCAAGTCATGGGAAGAGGCTGCCAGTGGTGGCTGCTAAACATAGGAAACTATGGGAGTTAGGGGATATTTCAAAGTGCCTGCCTTGTTCCTGCTCTCGGTCACCCACATGGACAGAAGGAAGCATTTATTTGACTTATAGCATCTTTACCTTTACCTGGAGGTAGCAGAACAGTTATCACTCCTTCCATGAGGCAGGCAGTGCTCTTCTGAGCTTGTTTCAAGGAGTTTGTTTTAAATGCCAAAGCCTTGATTGTTTGGACCAAAATCCTGAACATATTGTAAGGTCTTATGATATAGTAGAAAATGAGAAATAAAAGAGAGGAATGAGATATTTTATGTACCATGCAAATTGCACAGAATTACTTTACTTGAGGGCAGGCTGCCTCTGGCCTCCCTTTCATCCCTGCTAATGAAACAACCATCCTCTCCTCCCTGGCAATGCCCTTAGCAGGATGATATGTCAAAGATGTATATTTGTATCCTAAGCTGTATAGAGACATGGCTTTCCCTTTACAAATATTGGTATGATATATACAGCATTTTAGGGTCAGTAAGTCTCTCTGAGTGACGTTAATACCAGGAGATGCTGGCACAACCAGTCACTGTTTAGTTTACACCTGTCAGAAGCAGGCAGCCTCTGAACTACTGTGTTTGAGTGAGACTGTTCATAGTGTTTAGCTTTTATACAATACTCTTTTCATCTTTCCCACACTTCGTGATTGTTAATTAATCCCACAGCACCCAGGGATTACTAGTAATGCTTTACAAGGGAAAGCAAAAACAAGCAGGAAGAGGTCAAATGGCTGGGCCAGGCCCACAGAGGTAATTTTGTCTGAAGAACTTTAAGTTCTGCAAGATTAAATTGGTGTTAGCTGGCCTGTCCTCGAGTTTCATCTTCCATCTTCTTGGGAGGTGTCCTGGGGGGGCAATTTTGCTAGTCTCGTGTCTAGAACTCCCTTTCGTTTGTTTCCTCTCACACATTATTTTCTGAAGAAAGTGAGGAGTTTTGTCTTCAGAGGATGAGGGTAGCTTCCAAGAAGGCAGAATGTCTCATTTTCTGAAACTCTTCTGCACCATCTCTTCATCTTGCAATTACGATTGGGAGCTCCTGACTAATGAAGCTAGCTGACTGCTTTTGCAAAGTCATTGTAAAGATCCAGACACACGCTTCATATTTAAATAAGTAACTTGCTTGTGTGGCACACACAGCCCTTTTTGAAAGCTCTCTACTGCGCTAATAGCAAGCTGGCAACTTGTCTGACAGTAAATACTGCAAGTATAGAATATGCTCATGGTGCTTTCTTTCCATAGGACTTGAAAGATGACCGGAGTGATGAAGAGGAAGAAGATTCTGTTACAGATAACGAGGAGGAGTCCACAAAGAATGGCAATAAGAATGGCTGTGGGTCAGGCAAACATCTCCTTACCAGCAGTCACCACTAGCCCCTCCTGCCTCACCTCCTGCAGTGATTTCTACTCTGTTTTTAACCCAACTTATGGGGTAAAACTTAAGTCAACGTGCTTAGGAGACACTGTGATTGATTTACTGTTGGCTACTGGGCCTGGAAAAAAGCCCAGTATTCGGGGAGGGGAAAATTGCATAAGATGACAAAATGTGTTAATGACCCACTTTCTGAATCATTGCTTAGCATTTGGAAAGGTGCTTGGACACGGACTGCTCCACTCTCACAGTGCTCTACGAGGTGAAAGTGTCGGATCGTTTAGTGTCCCATTGATTTTAACTGGTTTTCAATCTGATCATCAATTTCATCAGGCAGTTTCATTCATAGGTGCTTCGTGGGAGGTGCCTAGTGTGAACTCCATCAGAGACAGAATTACTCAATGTGGGGAAAAAATGACAGTGGTGTAGGTTGACTAGTATTGTAGTCTTTACTTTTCAGTTTAAAATCTCATTAAAATGGCTATTTTTTATGAGTTTGATCTTGTTTTCTGGAGGCTGATGGAAGCTAATGTGGAGGAATTCAAGCAATTTGCTTCTGAAGAGTTTACTTTACTGTACAAGTGTGGTTTATCTCTAGAGCACGCTGTATGTAGTCCAAATACTGCATGAAGAGATTTTCCAGTTTTGAAATGTACCAGTGAAGAAAATCACACAGCAGTTCTCCCCTGAGCTCCAGGTTTCACAGGTATCTTTTATCACATCTTGGCTTTACACCCGATGTTAGAAGGTGCAGAGAGAAGGGAAAGTAGTGAATGAAAATTGGGTCTCCTCACAGGTTCTTTTGTACTTCTTACTTGCTTGCAGCATGGCTGAACACCCAAGATCTCAACACATTTACAGCCCAGAAGATTAAGGATTATTCTGTCCTGTTTCGTGTAAGTTTGTCTCACAGTGACATCGGATGACTGACTAGGAGCAAGTCTGTTTTGTGGCTGCTGTGCATTCACTGCATGTATCTGGTCACTGGGGTGTGTGGGCCTAGCAAGGAATGTCACATCGTCAGTGCAGTGTATTCATTTGATTTCAGGATCTGTGTGTCCATCTCTGCCCTTTTGGAAAATAGTGAATCGCATCAGCTGGAGCCAAACCTGGATGTATGTGGCCGAGATAGGATCATTAGTCTGTAAGAACAGAGGATGGTGTATTGGTTCCCCTTACCACACACGCTTCATTGGTTTGCACCTTTGTTCTAGTGCTAGTGCAGTTTTTAGACCCAGGGCTTTACAAGGAGACCCGTGCTCCTTTAAACAGTGGTACCTATCTCGTTTCCAGATGCATTTGGCTTACCAGATCCTAATTGGTTTGTCACAAGTTTAAAAGGTGAGAAGATCTCCTTGTGGTTCTACAGTAGCTGAGGCTGTCTGGTGGACTAAATCCAGTAGCTTGCGAGACCAGGGGGACCACAGCTAAAACATCCTCACTGCACAGCCATCGGTTTGGAAAGGCTTCTTTCTCCTTAAGGCTGCTCAGCAGGAACTTGGTGACCTACAGGAAGCACAGTATGAGCGACTTCTTTGCCAAGGAGATCTTGAGAAAATGGGGATATAATTCAGGAACCGAAGCATTTTTAAGAATTGGAAATGTTTGGGATCTCAGATACGAAGAAAAAAGTTTTTTCTGAACAGTTGCAAGAAGCTGTAGGAGTGCTTTGTTAGAGAGGCTTGCAGTTTGAAAATATCTCTTGAGGTGCTGAACTAGGCTGTGTTTAAGTTTTTACTTACATTTTGGACAATGGACTCCCCAGATCTTTGTGTTTACCACAAAGGCGATTACACCAAGAAAGGAGTATGGCCCACAGCTTCTGAGAAGGAGGGGAGATGGGCAGTGGTGGGAAGGGACTCCTGTGCCAGTGCTTGTAGATAAGCAGTGCTGCTCACGTGGAGCAGGCAAAATTCCCTCAGTAGTTGTTGCATAGCAGTGTGTTTCCTTACACAGCTGTAGAGAATACCTTAAATACTGCAGTGTGGATTTATTGGAAGCCTAAGTACTTATTACATCATCTAAAGCAACCGGTAAATTTGGCAGGGTCACAGCTGCTTATCGGGACCTGTTTATGGCATACATGAAAAGAAATGGCCTTTCCTAAAAAAAAAATAAGTAGAAATCCAATGTCTTGGGGGATTTACACTCCCTTTAAAAGCAGTGGAGACAACGATGCTTCCCACAAGACACAACGGGGTTTTGGGAGGTAGCCAGGATATTATCATTTGATTTTGATGCCAGAAAGCTTTCCTACTATGAATAGGAAAGGAATTCAGGGAAGGAAACACGAATAATGGTGCTGTCACAGGAGCGAGCCTCTGTACAACTACTGAATTTTAAACTGGAATTTATAGTCTCTTTGAGGCCAAATCTTGCCCTTCTTACTCAGACAAGTCTCCCACTGAAGCCAATTAGCTCTACTGCAGTTTAGCCTAGATAAAATTTTGGATTGCAGACATGCAACGTAATTACGTTTGTTTTAAACCTATTAGAAATCAGGGTCTTACAGGGAGAGTAAAAGGCAGATAAATACCTTTAAACTTAAAATGTTGAGGCATGTTTTGAGTGAGTACGGAAGAATATGAAAGCAAATAATGTCCGGAAGGCAAAGATTATGCATGCAGTAAACAACCAAGAAACTACATGGCATTGCATCTAGGGGTACGGGAAGTAGGAAGGTCACGGAATTCCATCCCAGGGAGTTAATCTCCTGGCCAACCAAATTGTTAGCATAAACCACCAGGTACTGGAGATAAATACAGAAATGGGAACAGTTTGTCACGGTTGGACAGGACACGTGTCCTGTGTTAACATCAGATTTGTTGTTCCTGAAATTACACGGGTATAATTTTCTGCTGTTTGCTGATAGAAACTCAGAAACAAGAAGCTGAGATAATGGAAAACAATTCACACTAATCAACTAAAGAAATTAATGCCTTGATGCTTTGAGATTTCCAATCTATTCAATGCCCTTAACATCCTGTGAAAATATTACTGCCTCAATAAGCAAGTGCAAAACGATGGGAGGTAATGCACAGCAACAGGAGATGACAGAGACTCACACATCATTCTGATCATTTCACAAAGAGTCCTGGCTTAATGCTTTACGCTGTGCATTTGAGTTTGCCGTGTCTCTTTGACCATGCCAAAATATTTATGATAGAATTATAGACTAGAAAATGAAGTTCTAGCCCATCAGTATTAGCAGAAACACCTCTGTTCCATTTAATTCCTCTGAATTTTGTTTTGGGATTCCTGTCAGTGCTTACTATGCTGCCTCTCTGCTTGTCTACTATACAGATTTACCACGCTGCTCTGGATTTGATTTACAGATCTCCCTTACTCCACAGAACTCATTTTGTCAATTAGTATCATTCAGTGTAGTTATCTTTTTTGTCCTTAATGTCACTGGATTTGCCCAGTCACTTAGGCTGCACGCTACAAATAAAACCTTTCTGTTAAAGCAGATGTCTGGGGATTTCCTTGCTTTCCCTGCTTTGCAGTGTACTCTCTGCTTTCTGTTCCCTCCTAACATTCTTGTCAGTGCCCAGTTAGGATTTCCCTTTTCTCTCAGGTTTTGTTCCATAGGCCGGGAAAGGCTTTCCAACCACTTTTGTAGGAAGAATCTTGTTCTTGAGCAGGCCTGGCAAGCAGCTGGACAATCCACCCACTTCTTAAGGGGTAACAGTGACTGTTAAATGAGCTTTCAGACCTAGCAGGTCAGAGATTAAGAGCAAGTTTGCAGGATATATAGCAAGTCAAGCTTCCTTCCCACAGGGTAAATTGGGCAAGTGTCTTATAGCACAGATAGAGTCATTTGCTATATAATGTTTTAATTACAGGTAAATTTGAGAATTCTTTTTTTTGGACAATTCATAGATGGAGAGGAAGCAAATCTAATGGCTACATCATCGCTTTTATCATTCAAGATTTATGCTTCAGCAAACGTACTTGACAGTGATCTTGTGCGCAGTAGAAGCTACTCTACTCTCTCTACAATGCCAGCACTTTCATATTGTTACTTATTTTCTTGTTATTGTGCACAGTAGGACTGATTTTGAATTTATGCGTATTTGAGAAATACAGAGATAAATGCAGACATGACCAGAATTTTTTTGCTCCTTATGTTCATACGCAGTTTGAGGTGCTATCACTGAGTTAGACTGCAGTGGGACCACTGCCCAAATGCCTGCTCGGAAGCACGTTTCAGATAACTCAGGCATGGATCTTAACCTGAAAAAAGCAGGAAAGCTCTACTGAAAGCAGGGAGCTATGATAATTAGTGCCAGCTGAAGAGCTGTTCCGTATTTCTTGTTCTTGCCGTTTCTGTCTCCCTAGTTGGAAAGATCAGAGGTTCTGAGTTGCCATCTCTTCCCATGCCTCTCTTTGCAGACAAACATAAGGGAAGGTGTTTCAACCCAAATGATGAACTGTGGCAGAATACTTTGGATTTATTATTATTTATCTGATTTTTTTTTTTTTTTTAAGCTTATGAGTAAGAACAAAGTAGATAGAAATCAAATCAAGCAGAGATCTGTGAGTTTTGGCTACAAGCAACTTGCAAACTGTGAATAATAATAATAATAATAAAAATCTTGCTGATTTAGAAAGAAAAACACCATCTCCACAGGCACTTCCCCCAGCTGTGGGCTAGAAGAACAACAGATAATCAGCAGGCAGAAATGAAGGTCTGTGCTGAGGATAAGAACACTGCCTGGTTGTAAAAAAGCCAAAGAGAGGTGGTTTGATGGCTGATAGCTACCCGGGAGCTGGGGAACCTTTCAACATGAAACAGCAAATGAGCCAAGAACGCATCTCTGAGCTGATTTCATTGGTCATGTTCAAAATCACTGAAAATGTCTGTTCTCATTTTCCAGTAAGTTTTATAGGCTCCCTCCTGCTCTATCTCTGCTATGTGTGCCAAGCTTTTGTTTCTTGCCTGTAGGGTTTGAGATTTGGCTGCCCAAGGTGAGGACCTAGCAGTCAGAAGATAAACACCTCTGATTTGACAGAGGCCAGATGGGACATCTGTATTTCCACTGAGAGAGTGATTTCTATTTATGAAAATAACAAAACCTACCTATTGCCCGTGCTTTAGAGGACAGAGAATAACCAGTGTGTATCAGACAGCAAAGTGGCACGTGACTGACCAGCACCTTAGCAAGGGAACTGATCTTTCCTTCTGAAGATGGAGAAGAAATGTCAGCAGAGGGTTTGGCCAACTCATCACGTAAGCTTCTCTTACAGTAGGAATGAAAAATTCATTTAAAGGCTGCTTTCTCCAGCTCTGTAGTGGATAACATTTTCTCACTCTGTCTCCATATTTCTGCAGGATGCTACTTCTGGTGTACAGAAATTACCAAACATGGTCAGAGCAGTTGTCACCCATTTCTGAGAGCAGCCAGTGCCAAAAACTTGAGAGGTGATTACAAAGCCAGCAGCCCAGGGAAATCATCCTCCTACTTCGCTATTAAGCAGAGGTAGTTTGTGTTCTGAAACACATTTTGAAGGAGGAAGGGTGTTACCATGAAGTTACAGCTCAGATGTCCTTGCTGCTCACACGTGCAACAACCAGCTGCTTTGTGCATACCTTGGGTGAGGAACTTAAAGCATTTCTTTGGATACCCATTGCCCATCTTGTGCTTGCCATCCTGCTTGCAACTTGCAGGCTTTTGGTTACAAGCATGGCTGCTTAACCCAGCCAGCAGAGGTTTTTCCATGCCACATCTCTGCTCCAACCTTGTAGTAGAAGCATTGTGAAGCCAAAGTAGCACGTCTGCTGAGGTGTAAGCTATTTGGTATATCACACAAGGGAAAGCTTTACAAAGTGCTGGGATATAACAGGGGAGAGGGGAAATCATTGGCCAAAACGTAGGGCTCCTGAAGGAAAAAGAACAGTCTCACTTTCCATCCTGTCATCCACACGTTAAGATCATAAGTGACAGAAAGAAGGTAAAAGCCCTGACATTAATCCCTTGTCAGAGAATAGGATTCCCAGTCGAGGAAATGGAGGGGATCAAAGTAACGTAATCTTCACCATGGCTGACTACAGAGAACTTCCAGCAGGGCTCTGAGAGTTTATTTAATTGAAGCATCCTCTGTAGGATTACTTCAGGTCTCTAGCTTAGCAGAAGATAAGGTTGAAGGCACAGGTCTAAGCTTCAACATATGATTCCGCAAATACAAAGTCATAACAATCCATATAGGATAATGTTGTTGATACTCCAATGGTCTGAAGATTTATGAAAATATCTTCTATTTACTCAGCTGAAAACAATCCTGTTCTTCTGGAGTTTTGTTACCCCATAAAGCATTCAGAGGAGACCCCATAATCATTTCTAAGTCAGAAACATTAAGTGGAATAACACGGATAAAATAAAACTGAGCAGTGAAATAGATTACTAAATTCCCACTGAAGTTTACAGGGGCCTTTCCTTACGAAGCAGATGAGAAAAGGATCCAGACCTCTAGGATCTGGATGAAAGGATAACGGCAGCATGGCACTGCCATACAGCAATGGCTGCATTCTCCAGTCACCAGGGGACGATCTCAGTGTCTCCCCTTTTGTAGCCCAAGGTAAAACTCTCTCCAGGAAGTAAAACTTCCTGTCTGCTTACCTGAACACAGCTCTGCCTTTGCCTCTGCCCAAACCAGGCACATACATCTTGAAAGGCATCCCTGGAAAAGCAGTGTCTTTCCATTCAACCAGGAACTTCACTTTCAGCAAGCAATCTGCCTCCTGTCCTACTGCAGTATTCAAAATCTCACAAAGACTGAGTTGCTGATGCTAAAGCCTGCAATCTGAGGCCCAGTTTTTCAGGAAGAGGCAAATGATGAGCTGTGGTTATCATAATCACCTTGGTGCTGGTGTGAGTGAGCGAGGACTGCTGAGCCAGGGGAGAAAAGGGAGCAAAGTCAGAGAAAATAAAGAAAAATGGCTGGGGTAGCATAGCAGCAGTTAAAACACAGAACTGACATTACTAATAATCACAAAGCAAAGAAATAAAAGAAATAACAAAGCTGGAGGAAAAAAAAAGTCTGTGACTACAACAAAGTCTCTGCAGCCAGGATAACTTCTTTTCCCTAAGCAATAGGGGTTTTGCTGATGAGTTCTGATGCAGAAGCAAGGGCAGCAGGATTTGGGAAACCTGAGCAGACAGCTTTCCTGTTCTGACAGTCCTTGGAAAGGTCCCAGTAAGCGAGTGAGGGTCCATGGAGGGATTCAGCAGAGGTTGGGCCTCGACAGCCACAAGTCAAGGCCAGTAGGCTGTGGCAGTGACCCCCTGGTTCATCTCCAGTTACTGCACTCTGGTTTCTTCATTTTACACCTTTTGCTGCCTGCTGTGAGAATGAGTGCTCCTCTATATTGTTGTGTGATAGAACCACAGGTGCCGGTGTGAAATGCACAGCAAATACCACTGTTGGTCTCCAGTCTGTGACAGACAGTACAGGGAGCAGGAGAAAATACCTCAAGGACAGGGTGCAGATATCTCTCAGGCCTTCTTCCTGGTTCCCGGCTCACAGATTCCTCCAAAAAGCCCAGAGCAGCACAGCTGGTCTCTGCAGGCTGCACACAGGGATGAGAAAGCAACGCTGAGCTCGTGTACCAGTAGAAACACGTGTTGGGTCACCTGGTTATTGCTGCAAGAGCCCACGAGGTGGCAATAGCAGGACGCTGCTCCCTGCTCAGACGCGGCTCCTGGGTAGCTTGTTTGTCCGTCTTTTTGCCACTGAAACAACAAAGATTTTGTTAAATATTGGGGTGCAAAAATGTTGCTTGCAGCTGACAGTTTCTACTCGGTCAGTCTCACACTGCGACACACGTGCCTGGTACATCGCTAGTAAGCAAGCACTACAAAATTTACCGAAAGCTTTTGGTGCCAGTATGGGGGACTGGTGAGCTGGTGCCCGAGGACTGACAAACACGCGGCTGTCACCAGTACAGCTTTGACCTCTTGTGCAGAGCCATCCTGCTGACTTCTCTAGCAGCAGAGCTGTACCTGGGAGTAGGAAGGAAGGATATTTAATCATCTCTGCTTTGCTGCTTGTACTTTTTGGTACTATTTAAACTACTAATTTGTCAAGACACAGAGCTTGCAGCTGCCCATGAATGAAGCCCCAGGCTCACCTGGATCTTTAATGCCTGCAATGCAAATAAGGCTGATAAAAGTCCCAGGTGAGGAGGGTTACTCTGACATTCCCTCTCAGGAGACAGATGGTCCACCTCAAGTATATAAAGGATTTTCCTTGCTAACAATAAAGCAAAGGTCTAAGGGTAGAAGGGTTTGGGTTGGGCTTGGTATGTGCAAGGCAAGGTGTGGTAGGATGGCACCTTTCAAACAAAAGCAGATGGAGACTGAGGAGCTGTGATGTATTTTATCCCTTAAATCCCATAGAGTCAGAGCAAGCCAAGGATTTGGGAATGCCTCGAAATGGCTTTCTGTAAGAAAACCTACCCACCAACTTTTACAAGGGCGGAAGGACAAGCTGCTTAGCTGCTGCCTGTGTGCTGGAAAAGACAAGGTACGTGACAGGCTGCTGAGTGAATGAGAGCTGTATCACTCTGACAGATATGCTGCACAGAAGCATGGACTGAACATTCCATTTTGTGGTCCAAGAACAGTACCTTAAAACGCTTCCAGAACCACCACAGCTGTCAGGAAGCATTGCTGAAAAGCGCTGCCTGTAGGAAGCTGGTCCCAGGCTTGCTTAAAGGAAATAAGGAGTGCGTCACCCCAGGCTGAAGTAGTCACTAAGCAGTGTCAAATGCTGAACTGAAATTGTGCTTTTTATTAAATACAGAGCAGAGAGAAAAGACAAGTCAGACCAAAATCTGTAGGAGTTATCCCCCAGGCACTATTATCAGAGTACATCTCAGGGTCTGTATCTCTTTCTTTACCACTGTTGTAGAAGTTTTCCTCCACTGCTAGGAAGAAACTTTGGGCTAAGGCTCGATAGCAGGTGTGATGAAGAACGTAGTGGCTCCACAGCTGTGCTAAGCCCTGGCTGAAATGACCCACTGAGCCAAGCAAGCAGCCTGTGTGCAGCCACACTTGCCTCAACTGTCAGCAGGAAAATGGGATCTGTTGGTATAAACAATCGTCTTTAATCCTTTTCAACACAACCTTCTGGTTAGGCTGTGCTCAGCTATAGCTGCATAGAGAGCTGGGAGCCGATTTGTTTTGATGGGAATTAAGCATTTTCCTAAGATCTCTCAGTGCGTGGTTGTGCTCAAACGCTGTAGATCAGAGATGGCAGCCTCCCTGGTTCCCACCTGACCCCATCTCTTCCCCAGGCTTCTCTGTCAGAGCTGGAAGGTAGCTGAGTTTCACTTTGTCCCAGCAGAGACTGAAGTGTCAAGGTTTCCTGCTCAGTAGTGCTGCCTATGGAGGTTTGCCAGGTGCTGGTACACAGCTGCTTGCAGTTTTTTCCATCACAGCTCACAGGTGGCGCTAGGACTCCTAATTGCCACCAGGTTGATCAAAACACATCTCCTCTCAGTCCTCGTAGAAGTCTAGCTACTATTGCCCTAGAGTGCTTCCAAATTTTTTTGCCTTAATGAACAAATACTTGCAACCAACCTGAAGTCAATTGTCAGCTCTGCTGGCAGAGAGGATTTAGCGTCAGAGAAGGATCTTGATTTTGTTCTTGATTCACTGTATGACTTTGCAAGTGATAACAGTTTTGGCCAGAAATGGTCTGAGATGAGGTGTTGGTAGTTGTTGATTAAAAAGCCGGATGTGTCTCAGTCTACAGAAGGGTTGCTCCCTCGCACTGGCCCTCTGACTAGTTCTTAGCTAAGAGACTCTTGAGCAGACTTTGCTGGCATGGGCAATCAGGTTTCCTTGCTTGCTGTGTAAAAAAGAGCTCTTGCTGGCACTGGAATGGTCTTGGTACCTCAATCCTGCCCTGCTCCTTTGTTTCATCAGAATAAGGATGTTTCTGTTGCTTCAGGTCACCTCGGGAGCGCAAAACATAGGACTTTCTCCAAGTAGATGCTTAAAGTGACCCCTTGGACAGACAACAAATAAATACGTGACAATAGTTGACCAAAAGCCACAGTTTGCATCTCTAGGCTGTGAGATGACATGCTGGAGGCTGTCTGGCCAGGACTGTCTACAGCTCCCTCCCTGCTGGCAGTGCTCGTCCCTCTGGGACAGTGCTGGGGAATTTGTGATATGATTGAGGGTGATGGAGAGGGAGCACAGGGGCTGTTGGAGGTTTTAGGCTGTGAACTCTGCACTGCTTCTGAGGGCAGTGGTACAGTGATGCTTGTGCACAGCTCTGCACCCAAAATGGGAGTAATTAAGAAAACTTGCACTAGCGTGGGTTCATTCCAGTAAGGGAAGGTACCACAGTGCTGTTGCGTTGTTTGTCCCATCACCGCTCATACATGTGAAGGGCCCTGAGAGCAGCTTGAATATGAGATAGAAAAAGAAGATGACAGACATCAAGAGCAGTGATAACATGAGCACGTGGGGTTGGGATTGTTTCAGTTCCACAAGAGGGGGGAGGTGATCTACTAACCTAGGCTGGGGGGATGGTGGAGCTTGGCCTGGAGCACAGTCCTTCCTCACCTCTGTGCCATCATCAAGTAGTGTTTGTGCTTGAAGGATGTTGTCTTGTGAACCCCACTGGTTCACATCCTGCTGTGTTCTTCTGCAGCCCTGGTGACTGCAAAACAGGAGCAAGAGAAAGTGCCTCCAAGGCTGGAGGAAAGCAGGCTCCTGCCTGTGACCCACCTCGGTGCCCCCACACCACAGCGCTTGTTGACGGCCCCTGACTGCTGGTAATCCCTGCTCGTGGGGATATTGAGTTTTCTGTTTGCTTTGTAAGTGTAATTGGCCAAGACGCTGTGAAAAGAGGAGAGAGTGCTCTAGGGAGAGGTGTTAAAGAAATAGGAAAACATTATTTAAGAGTGTTCTAAGTTGACAGTTTCCCTTATTAGTACTTTCATGATGGAAAGAAGCCACTTTAAATCTGTGCAGTTGCTCTGGGCCACCACATCCAGGTCTCTGTATGCATGCACACAGATGGCAGTACCAAGCCCTTGGCATCACCCTTATTTGTCTTCCAAACCATGCACTGCCTTCTTGAGTAACAAATCTCCTCTGGCTTCTTGCTCTTGCTGCAAGGGAAATGTGGAGAATGAAGAACCTCATATGAAATATTTATTCTGAGGGGTAATCGGTGTCGAAGGCAGGCGTTGGGCAGGAAGGGAGATGTCTGAGAAGGAGGACACCAGCTATGGATGTAACCAGCTGAAGGACAAGCAGGAAAAGAAGATGGCATCTGCATGAAAGTGTCTGCTGTTGTCAACTCCAAGCATGCAGAACATCTCTCTACACAAACACACACACACATAAAAGAAATCACAGCAATTTTGAAGAAAAGATTGTTTAAAGTTGTTGGGACCCTCTTCATTTGTTCCTGGCCAATGAGCCTGTAGGCCTCTTGCAGCTCACATTTCCTAGCCTGTTATGGGGTCAAATACAGTGTGATAACAGTTAAATGAGAAATAAGAGTCATGACTGTGGGAGCCAAGGCCTGGAGAGGAAAAAACCCAAACAAACCATAAAACTGAACAAAAGAAAGTGCCAGCTATTCCCATGTTCCTGATAACATCAACCGAGGTGGCAACACCGGACTTCATTAAAAGCCTTGCTGAACTTTAGAGTCAGGCTCAAAAACTGACAGCTCTTTCCTTTGTCCATTTGTTCCTGCATGCCTGGGGGCTGACGTGTGGCTGATTATTATTGCCTGGGTGATGGCTATCTGTACACCGATCTCAGATACCAAACAGGCCCTGGACTAGCCTTGTCTCTGTGTTTCAAAATCCCAGCATGGTCTGTGTGGAGGTGGTGGTACACTTACATTTCCAGTCTCCTTACATAAAGTGGTTCCTGCCCTGGGGGAGCAGATTTTCCAGCATCCTGCAGGTGTGTTACTTGATTGGGAGAACATTTTTTTTTTAATTTTTTTTCCTGCCTTTTCTCACCCACAGTGGCATGTGAGCAATGTGATTTTCTGATCCTGACAGTGCTGTGCCCTGATCCCTCAAAATGTATGTACCAAGACAACAAAGTTTTGCAGGAGGTCTTTTGCAGGCAGTAGGGCACCAGTGCTGTACTTGCTGTTTGTGAGACGTGTACATCAACAAAAGCAAACTCTCTCTGACTAAAGGGAACCTTTGCCAGGCTGTGTATCTTCCTCAAGCTCCATTCTAGAGGAAAGGAAGGGCCAGGACAGATGTCACAGATTTACCTTAACTGAAGCAGGCTGTGTTCTCCTGAACGTACACAAGTGTCAGAGGCTCAGCTGTCCCTGGTCATCTCCACCATCAGTCACTTCTTTCTGCTCCTTATCCCCAGGAGCTCAGGAATGGGCTGTCATTTTCAACTGGACTCAGTAGAGGAGTCCCAGAGGGATTTTTCTTGCATGAGTTCGGGAGAATTCATGCAGTGGAAGGAGAGTCCTTATAAGAGCCTCTGCTGAGGACTACCTGAATGGTAATACACAGTGGAGAATCCGCATGAGGGAGCGCACCATTAAACACCCTCTGTCTAGGGAAGAAACTTTGATTAAACCTCTAGCTGACTGTGAAAAACTGATCTGTAGGAAACCTATTTTTTTTTTACAGGAACCGTACAGCTACTTGTATTTATTTATTTGATTGTTTTAGGTGATAAAATAGCTTATCTCAATTCCTAGTTGTCGTTAAACTCTTTTTTATCTGTAGGGCATTGACATAAATATTAACAACACCCATTAAACCTGTGCCTGATCAGCCTGGCCAGACTCTGCAACAATAGGGCAGGTGGCAACTGGAAAGGAAAACAGTTCTGCTCGAAGGTTGAAGCAAGGTGAAGAGCTGCAGGGAGAGTGGGGAAGTCATCAGAGTGTACTGGGCAGGAAAGCATTGCCTGAAAGGCCATCGTTGCCCCTCAGGACCAGGACAAGAAGGGTTTAGAGAGGGGTGCCTGGAGAGAAGGCTGAATAACAGCCAAGTTAACCCTTCACATGCTGGCATTTTCCAGGCAGTGAGCCAAATGACTGCTCAGGAAGATGTATATAACACATGTCTGCAGTCTCCAAAGGGTTATTAACTGTGCAATAATGGCCATGAGACTTGGCTTCCTTGAAATGCATTTAAAATTGCAAAAAAATAAAACATTGGCTTTAGAGGGGGACAGGGTTTGTTTCCTAGAAACTGTGGGGCCAAATTCACTCTCTGATGTTGAAAGGAGGTGGATTCCCTCCACAAAAAGGATTGGGGACAAATAAGGAATGCAGGCATTTCAACAGGACTACAGCTGCCTCCCACCACATGCATTATTGTTATCAATAACAACTTCAAGACATTTCTGAAAAGCTCATGGTGTTAAATTAATAAAGAAGGTCGGTGTCTCAGTGGGGCTTTGGGATTTGAATTCAATAGAACCACTGCTGCTCCTAAGACAATTTCCTCTTTTGTTGCATGGGTACCTTTGCAGGGATTTGTCCCTCTCTCCTGGTTCCAGCCTTTGCCAACAGCAAGGCCTGCCTGTGATATTGCACCTGTTGCAGCCCTGTGGGCCCCTGCCCAGAGGCTCTGCATCTTTGTGATGCTCTGTGAAGACCAGTTCTTCACCAGCGTGGTCTGTGCTGGCCAGCTCAGCCACTGAGTCCTTCCATGCCGTGTGTTACACACTTCTTTTTATTAGTGACCCTCTTCCCCCACACTGTTAAATTAATTCTTTCTCTGCATTATTATTTTGGCAGAGGTGTTTGGAAGGTAGGAGAAAGAATCTACTAAATGCTTAAGCAAATTTACAACCCCCCACTCAAACCTTTTTGAGGAAAAAGACATGGCATTGAATTTGGTCCCTTAGCAAATGAAGACAGCTGGTGGTCTGCATTTAAACATGGCTGTTTGGGGCTCAGGCCAGGTTTGGCAGCTCACAAATCAGATTGCCTCTTGGTTCTCAGGAGTGGAGAATTGCCACGGGTGGAAGAGCTGAGGGGAAGTTGCCTATAGCTGCTGTGCCAGCATAGGCTCTAGCCTTGCAGGGAGGCACTGAAGTTGTTGGTTCAGGATAGAATTCAGTTTCTGAGGCTTTAATGTTATGTTACATTATTGGCATATGGCAAGGTGGTGTTTTTCTCTCATTTGGATGGGTTCTGAGCCAGTCCTTTTGCTTTGGTAACTTATTTCATGCTAGAGCATAGACTGTGTTTTAAAAGAGGCAGGAAAACACAGAGCTATTAAATCTCACCTGGTCTCACATTAAAAAAGTGAATTGAAGACACGGGTCCTGGCTTTGCTCAGATTTTGTCTGCTGGGAACTGGCTGCAGATACTCAGTTTCACTCTTAGTGCTGACCACAGGCAATGTCCTCCCAGTGCTGCTGCACTGGCAAAACGAGTGTTCTTGCGATTCCTTTTGCCTGGGACTACCACAATGCCTGGAAGAGAGAAAATGGTGTTGACTTTCCTGTCTTTTGGACACTGCACGCAGCTAAGTATCTGGTAACATGATTTATATGCTGTGGTCACTTCTCCTGCAAGGCAACATGAGAAAGACATCCTGAGCAGAACTAGAAAACCAAACCTTTTTCACAGAAAATGAAAAGATAAAATCGACAAAAAAGGGGCTGTTAGTTCAGACTGGTAGCTTTTGTCAGTGCAGCAGAAATGCTAAGTCATGGCTTGAAACAGTGATTGAGCACCTGGTGGGAAGGCAGGGCCAACCCAGGGAGCTCAGGTGCACTCAATGCAATGCAATGCAGCTGAGTGACCAGAAGGGGTGGAGCCAGGATTCACCCCATTCCAGACCTCATTTAAGGGCGAAGATGCCTGCATACCTGAGACCTCCTGAAGCTAAGAAACTTCTTTCCTTTGTTTCTGCACCTGTGGCTGTTGTATTTGACCAACTCTTTACTTGCTGTAGGTTAGGACCTTGCTACTCTGCTGTCATTGCTGCACTTTCCATTGTATTACAGTCAGCCTGAAGACTCTAGACCTATGCAAATAAGGAAGTGCATGATCCTGGTATGTATGTATGAGGTCCTACCTGTTGACTACTGTACAGATAAGGCACCTGGCTGCAAAGGCTCTGATGTCTGGAAGGGTATGGATGGGTATGATGGATACCAGCTGTAAAGTTGAGAGGAACTCATCTGAGTTGGGAAAGGGTAGATCTGGCTCAGTGCAGAGGGAGGCCAAGTGTGTGTGATGGCTTGTACTTTGTTTCCTTTTTTTGTTTGTCTTGTTGCAGTCTGGCTCTGAGCTAGTGACTGGAGAGAACCATGTTTGGTGAAATATCCTGAGTGGAAATCTTAGCTGACAATACAGCCAAGATCATTCTAAATCACCATTTCTTTGTTCTCCCCTTCACTTTGCGCTAATGCAGTTGTCTACAGAGCTTCTCCACTGCCCTTTTCCTAGTTCTAAAAAGCCGCCTTCTTAGCACTACCCCCAGTTGCCTGTCCTCATAGGGATGAACATTGGACAATGCTTGTGCAAGAACTGCACTGAGACCTGCCAGAGTTGTTCATGCTCTTTTATGAGTCTTCCTTTGAATTATTCTATGAGTTCACTGAAGAAATTGCAGATTTTTGCAAAAGTTTGAACTCCAGGATGCTGCTCTGCTTGGTCACAGCAGCTTAAAGCTGCTAACACGTGGTCTTTACTGCTTGCTATGACTCAGCCATGCTGGGAGCACGAGACCTGATCCAGAGCCCACCAAACACAATAGAAATCTTTGTCTTGCTGGAAATTGCCCTCCTGCCTTCAGCAGCCCTTGAGCCAGGCTTACTGTTAACTTCTGGACTGCTGAGGACATGGAGGCAGAATCATCGGATGGGAAGGAGCTCTTAAGGGTGCTAGATCTTGAAGAGATGAGAAATGGCTGTGTGTGGATTGTGCGTGCCCCGCAAGTAGAATGGTAAGAGCTGGTAGCTGCTGCCTCCTCTTCCACAGTGCCCTCTTGAACAGCCCATTCTCCCTGCTTTAAATCTCTTTAAAAATAACTTTTGGATCTCTTGACACTTGTGTGGGTTTTTCGTTGTTGCTGTTCTTTTCCTCAGTGTGATAATACTAAGTGTACACAAGATCATTGCATAGGACAAGAGGGCATGGCCTCAAAGTTGCACCTGGGGAGGTTCAGGTCCTTAGAAGGAGAGGTGAGACACTGGTTCAGGCTGCCCACAAAGGTGGAGGTGTTTAAGGAAGATGTAGCTGGTTTAGGGACATGGTTTAGTGGGCAATGTTGGTGGTAGGTGGATGGCTGAACCAGATGATCTTAGAGCTCTTTTCCCACTTTAATGTTGCTGTGATTCGATGATCACAGTATGAGTGCCTAACATCTTTTTGCACTCGGGTACTCCCATCTCACTTTTTTTTTTCCTGGTCTTTTGAGAAATAAAGAAGGGATCGGGACTGGAGGTGGTGGCGGGAAAGGCTGTAGAAAATGACGGAATGAATGAATTTATCAAGAGAGCTGCTGCACAGCAGCATCAAGCTTCTTTTTGCGGCGAACGATAGGGCACGCGGATAGCGCAGCAGCGCTCACCGCTCAGCCGGGCTCCGTCAGCTGTTCCACGCCCCGCTCGGGGGTCCCAGGCGGTCCCACGGACACCCGGGAGGCAGCGGCTGCGCTGCGGCTCCGCGTCGGGCCGGGGCAGGAGAGGGCGCCCCCCGCCGGCCGCCCTCACCCACGTGCACCCTTCCCCGAGCATCAG
>JAOWBP010004028.1:14698574-14760170 GCA_028571105.1 Tragopan temminckii | reverse complement strand
CGGCGCGGGCGCCTCTTCTCCTCAGCCGCGGGCTGTGCTGAGGGATCCCCGTGAGGGCTCTGTCAGCCCCCAGCTGGGCTCGAGGAGCGTCCCGACCGGTGTCACGCCGCCCGCCATTTCGCAGGTCGGTGGGCACGGTTTGTCACCTGCCTGCCCTGTTGCCTCCTCCGGGCTCCCCACAGGCGGCTGGGGACGAGCCCTCCGTGCTGCGTTTCCCGCCTCAGGTGGCCGCGCGGCGCCTCGGATCCCCCGCGAGCGTCCTGGGAGATGAGGCGGCCCCGTGTGGGACAGCCTTTGTGTTCCTCAGGGAGACGAAGATCTAGATGCTCAGGATGGCGGCTGCTTTGTGGCTCCCAGTCTTAGGGTGTGCGCTTGAGCTCTGGGTACAGATCCCTGCTGGAGATGGCTTCTTGAACCGCTTTGCAGTGGGAAACGCTTGGAGCGCTGAGGGTTGGAGCCTTCATTTCTGAACCGTTTGAGGGCGCTGTGCCTCAGGTTTAAAGGGGAAAAAAAAAAAAGTGGCTTCGAGATAGCGAGCAGCGGAGCGGCACGGTGAACTGAGCTGTGCACCACTGAGGGCTTCCTCAGGGTTCGGAGCGAATTGCTCTGCTTCAGGCTTGAAGTCTGCCACAGCTCCGCGCTTTTGTCGCTTGTTTCGTTGTTCCCGAGTGCTTCCAGTGCGACCTGCTCCAAAAGAGCTAAAAAACACAGGGGCAGAAGGAGCCTTTTTGAACAGAGGAATGTAGTTGTAGGCACGGTATTAACTGCCTGAGATCAGGGGATGGAGCAGGGGGAGTGAAAAGGATTGGCAGCGCTCCCAGCAGAAAAGCTGAGAAAGGAACAAAACTGGTTAGTCTTTGTTCGTTGCACCTCAAAAATGAGCTGCGATATTGCAGTATCTGTTTGTGTAATGAATTCTAAGCAATGAGTAAATTTATGTAACTGAGCGAATTGATGTAACTTGGGCTCAGAAAGTGGCCGCTGTCAAAGCCGCTTGTTTGTGGCACTCCTGGGGGCCGAAGTCAGTACTGCCATCTGTGTAAGGGGTGATGCTGGTAAAGCTCTGCTCACCTTTGCCTATGAATCTGGTCCTAGGAGCACTGAGAGTGATGTGGGCAGATGCACTGAGAGAGATATGTCTCTGCATGTTGAGGCTCCTTTCCGGTTACAGGAATCTGTTCATTTGCTCTTCATTCAGATAATCACCAGGAATGAAAAAAGTGATCGGAGCAGATGCGTGGTACGTACGTGCTAGCCAAGGCTTATAACAGCTTTTGAAGTGAAAAAGAAAACAGAAGTGTCTGTAAGCTGAACCTAAACTTGTGATGAACCTCATTAACTTTTGAATTGGATTTGTTAAACTGATCTACAGCACCACATAGCCCTTTTTTTCTGGCTAAATTGGTCTTTTGGCTTTGTAAGCTTATTAGTAAGCAGGGAACGCTGTGAAAGCAGGCTAAATCTACTATGTTTGTGTTTTGTGGTGGCTGTACTAAATCTGCATACCTGCAGCAAAAGCTATGCAATTGAGTGGAAAGATGCTTCCAGGAATCAGAAGAATGAAGTGTGCCTCAGATTGTCTAGGTCTTGAATCTGGAATGGCTCTGAAGCCAGGTGATTTTAGAGCCCAATTGTTTGCCATATAATCTGGCAGTTAAAATATCCAAACCAATGCTACAGTGCACTTTAGTTATTCTAGTTGCTCACTTAGGCACTTTTACAGAGAAAGAATAAGTCTTTACCCTCATCACTAGTAAAGATTAGCTGGTGTGTGTATAGACAAGACCTGCATCTCAGGCTGGGAGAAGAACTGTTTTTTGAACTCTTGCAGCCTGTATGTCCTGTCATTCATGTCCTGAGCAGTGCAAGCATTGCAGTGGGGCATTTCCTGAAAAATCCGATGTGGGAACGCTAATAGGTCTGGAAGTAAATGTTCAAGATATCTCATTAAGGAGTGCTGGTCAGTCAGAGTTAGAAATACCACATCCTGATCTCCAGCTGGCTCAGACTTTATAGCATGGTTGAGGAATACATTTACAGTGAATCACACAAAAAAAGATGTGAAATGATCAAGGCAAGGAGAGATCTAATAAAAACAAAATGCCTGATGCAGTGGTATGAAAACTGAGCTACAACTTGACTGAGCAATTGCTTCCTGGTAGTCCTGTCAGTTTCCCAACGTGGTACCTAAGGGTTATGTTTTGTTTTTTAAAACTCCTCTGGCAAATGCTGCTGTTAACCACTATGTGAACTATTACAGTTTCCTGCCATCGCTTGCAATTGCCTTGAGAAGCATGGCCACACTCTTGCAGCTACGTCAAGTCGTGATGTACTTAAAACTGATTTACCTAAGGCCCTGTCTGTGTGGTTAAGAGTACCAGATGTGAAGGTGCTCCAAGCCTTTTCATGACTTGGGAACTGTGGAGAGATTAGAGGTGCTGTGTTCCTGAAAAGCGTTACTACCTTTAGCTTGGCAGGGCTGTATCTCAGCTGGGGAGCACTGATGTGTAAATCCTTTCCTTCTTACCGTGCTGAAGGACTGAACTGTCCATTCCTGGTACTGTGGAGACATGAGTAGGAGCAAAGTTCTGCAGCTCATCTGACCAGTGCTAGAAGACAGGACACGGTACAGGAAGTTGTCTCTTTTTCAGATGGTTCCAGCTACATAAGGCCACAATTTGTGTTACCTTGAGTTATATTATGTAGTTGACTGAGACTTCTGTTTCCAACAGTGTGAGATCATGTTGTAGATGAGATGTCTCTTTTCTGTCTGAAAGTTCCAGTTTGCTCGAGACTTTTCAGAAATACTCATACACTGCTTTCAGATGCAACTTCAGTTATGTGTAGTCTGTTGCTCCCTGCATACTGCTCCTATGCTCTCTAGCAGAGGTGAGCAGTGCATTGTTATCTTCTGTGGCGCTTCTTGGATTGATGCAGAGGGAACAGAAGAGGGGAGACCTTACTGCTGTCTCTCTTCAAATACCTGATAGGAGATTGCAGCAGGGTGGGGTGGTCTCTTCTCACTGGTGACAGGATGAGGGGAAATGGCCTCAAGTTGCACCAGGGGAGGTTTAGGTTGNNNTATCAGGAAAAACTTCTTTACAGAAAGGGTTGTTAAGCACTGGAATAGGCTCCTCAGGGAGGTGGTTGAGTCACCGTTCCTGAATGCATTTAAAAACTGTTTGGAAGTGGTGCTCAGGAACATGATTTAGCCGAGGATTGTTAGAGTTAGGGCAGTATGGTTAGGTTGCAGCTGGACCTGATGATCTTTAAGGTCTTTTCCAGCCGGAGCAATTTATGACTGTAAGAGGCCCTTTCATCGTGCTGTGATGGCTGCATTGTCTTCTGAGTTGGCGTAGCTTATCATGTCTTGTAGACCCAAGATAAGGGAAAGAGGCAGAGTCCTGTAGCCTTTGTGAGACTTCTTCCCCACTTGCACACTACACATTGTTGCCTCAAGCTGTATCCAAAATGTGAGATTCCTAAAGGCTTTGTTGTGCAGTCTGTTGGACTGCAATATCAATGCCTTAAAAATGACGTAGACTCTTCTTATTTTCTGTACCTAAATTCTGGGAAAAGATACAGTTTTCAGCATTAATAGTGCAGGTCAAAATGAATGTTTGGTTTTGACAGAGGGATGAAATTCAGGTCTCTTGTTTGTTAAGGAACCTCATCTGAAAGCAGAAGATCACTGGGATGCATTTAGAGGAGGAAACTTATTTGCAAGTAGCTGCTATTTTTTCTGGAACTAAAATCTTTGTTTTGGGTTCAAGAGTGCTCTGAGGCAGTCCACTTGAAGTGGATTGCTCTTCTGAGTTGAGGTGGTTATTCCTGACTGTTGAGGCTCATTTGTCTCACTTTTTCATACCTCAGTTTGTCTCCTTTGAACTCAGTGTCACTCCTTTGTGCAGAACGGATCAGTGGAAATGGATGATGTGTGTTAGAAGGATTCATGTATGGTTCAGTGATATTCTTGTTATAGAATGGAACACAGTAATTGAAGCTACATCGTAAGAAATATGCTGAAAATCTGGAAACCTTAAACATTTTGCAGTACTGTCTCCTATGATCAACACTACAGGAAAGAGCTTATTTTCTTCCAAGCTACATGTATATTTACGTGCTTGTTTTATGATTATCCATCTGTCTACTAAGCAAGGTTAGATGGAAGAAACATATTTACCAGTTAGCTGCACTACCTGGAAATTTGAGCTCCTCTGTTGTTCATGTTACTGTTCACAAGGTATGTTTGGGACCAGGCTCAAACACTATTTGCATGCATAGCTTTTTCAAAGTCTCTGAATTCTCGGTGATTTCCAGGTGGGTGTAAGTGCTGATGGTGGAACTGGATGCCAAAGCATGGTTTGGGATCTGGTATGAGAGACCAGCCAGGGCAAAGAGAATCGCGTAGGTTGGACTGCAGGCTCCAGGAAACCAGTAATAACTTGAGGGACTCCTAATGAAATGATAAGAACCTTGTAACAAAGACAGGGAAGGGTGCAGAAGAGGCCACAGCCTGCTACTTGTAAACCTGACTTGTTTTGAAATGGAGAGAGCGCAAGAAGATGGATGCTTGCAAAGAGTGCTTCCCTGATGGTTTGTCCTGTTTCTTAGATATCTTTGATCAGTGAATTGCCCCATTTGAGGTGTTTGCCTTCACTTACTGCAGGAGGAGTTGATGCCTGATGTAGAGTAGCTGTCTGCGGCTTGGTGAGCTCAATCCCTATCCAGTGGTAGCATATGCTTTGTGTTTGCAACCAGGGCAATGCTGCCCTTCAGGTGACTGCAAGATCCTCTGCTCTTATGGAAAGCAGGGCAGCGCAGGCATGCTAGGATTATAAGATGATATGATTTCCCCTCAGGAAACCTTCAGCTATGCTGAATTCCCTTGTCTAGGAGAGGGGCTGTTTGGCATCCATCCATATCTGGTCCATAAGCTGAAAACTTAAACCTCTTAGAATTGCTGTGCTGGGTTTCTTTGTGCTGGGACTTTTTTCTCCTTCCACAGTGAAAAAGGGGAGTTTCCTTGCTTATGCAGTGTAGGGACAGGTTGAGATGGAGGTGCAGTCAGATATTCCTGGGTATGGTCTGCTCTCGTAACTGAGTGTAAACCTGAAATGACTCTGGAGCAAATGCTCTCATTTTGAATTTGAGTTATATTTTTAAATAATAGTTGACTTTAAGCTGAGATGCAGTTGATAAGGACGGGTCTAAAAGTCACATGAAGTTTATTAAATTTGATTTGCGTTGGTTTTTATTCTTCATTTTAGATATTAACTTCCTGTTAACTTTGAGGAAATGGTTAAATTAAGATTAGCAGTTTAACAGCTGAGAAATTGAGAAGGGGATGGAATTTGTCAGATGATTAAAGCTGTTCTCTTATGCACATTCATATGTTTGTAACTAATGAATGCTTTGGAGAAAAAAGAAAAATCTGTTAAAGATTCAGCGTTTCACAGATCTTGTTCAAAGATGTTGTGAAAGTAAAAAGGGCTGGAAAAACAGCGTAACTGCTGGAGCCTGTTAATGTGTGGGAAGGTCCAGAGCCACGCGCAGGGAACACTGAAGACACTGGATTCCTGTCCTGAGCTAGCCCTCAAGCTATTGCAGCTCCACCAGCGCTACCAGGGGACAGAGGCAGAACACTGAAGCAGGACAGTGTGATTAAAAATGCAGTCCCTTTGGTACTGATGCGGTGCGAGGACATTCCTGTCATTTAGCCTGCACGTCCACTGGCAAGGATGGTAATGTGCGGAAGACAGCTGAACTAGGGGTGACGTGAGAGTAGATTAGAGATTCTTGCTCCAGTGACCAACACGTGTACAAAACTGTAGGTAAGTGAGAAGGCAGGAAGTGTTTGTAAGAACATTTGGGTGGTTTGGAGAATGGAGTTCTCCAAAGATAGTGAGCGATATTGAGATAATTTTTAAATTAAGGATAATTTGGAAGGTGTAGCCTCTGTTGAGCATTGTGTGCACTGGGGCTGTAGTGGGCACTGAGTCTTATTATTTTGATTGTCTGCCTTTTTGAGGTTGAAATTATTCCATCCTTTCCTGTTAGCTAAGCTGAAGGAGTGTCAGCTATATGGTCTTGTCATGGTAACTGAAATCCAAGTTAGATCACTAATACAGATGACTGTGAACCCCTAAGCTCGTCTCAATTTTTGTTATCCTGATGACTCCTGTATAACAGGTGCTTTGAGGATGGCTGAGCAACAGCCGCTTGTTTTCTGGGCCACTGAGCCATGCGAGTGGCTGGTCCTGTTCATGTGGGCTTTCAGCGTGAGAGAAAGGTCAGAGGGAATTTGCCAGCTTTTCATATGCATCTTCCCAGGTAAACGTGGCTTAATAGATCCGTAGCATTTTATTTAATTAGAATGATTTCCAGAGACAAGGGAAAATAGCACTGACAGTGATGTTTTACTTCCTTATCTTCAAAATGTAGCTTTTTGTAGCCTGTGAATATCACAGAGGGAGGAAGAGCTCAGAGTAGTTGTCCAGTGCTGATGTCTGATATCTCATGCTGTGATTAGCACAGCGTGGTGTGTGGTAGGTGGAAGATGTAAGGGAGGCAATAAGAGGAATGGATTTCTTATGGAAAAAGCAAAGTAATGACCAGAGGATTCAAATCTGGCCCAACAGGTTTGAAAACTCCTCAGAATGCAACTGGCAAGTTGAAGGAAAAGTCTAACTCCCTAGGAACACTTTACAGGCTCAATCCTGCAGTTCTTTCCTGCCTGAAGCTCTAGTTGGCTTGTCTGATTAAACTTGAGATTGCTTCTTAACCTATTCCAGGGTGAAGACACATGTCTTTCCCCCTCCATAGGTTTCACAATCCCAAAGCAAATGTGAAACATAAGTCTTTTCCAGTGGTTTAAATTATTTTCACACTTGATGCCAGAAAGTTGGGATAATGTTGGGTGGTGATGAAACTGACTTCTTCTTACATATTTTTGGCACCAACAAAAATGGTTGGCAGTGTTTCAGGAGCTCTGGTGTATCTTTTAGTACCATGGCACCAGATTTACAGCTCTGGTGTATCTTTTAGTACCATGGCACCCGATTTACAGCCCTTCTTCTAAATAATTAAAACCTATATTAAATAAGGGGGTTGGGGCTACCTCCCGACTGGAAGATTGAAACAAGGAGAGAAAGTAGTGGAAAACATTAAAGGAGACTGGGAGAATAAGACATTGGAGTTTTGTTGTCTTTGAAACAATTTGGACAGAATTGCCCAACTTAGAGTCTAGGTGCAGAGGTGTGCCCTTGGCAACCATGGCAGAGAGAAATGCTGATTCTTCAGCTGCTTTTTCAAAAGTAGTGACCCTTTCTGAGAGATCCTCCTCTCACTAATGCTGTTCAGTTTGTGTTGTCAGAAGATGAGAGCTCTCATTTCTCTTAGAGAAATTTCTCTTGCTAGAAATACTGGGCCAAAGGGATTTCCTGGGTGTACGTGAGGACTGAATTTGGCAGGAAGATGTGGAAATGTACAATTTACAGCATGTATGTAATGTGTATTATAAATCATATTAGTACAGTCAACTGTTGAATATATACTATTTGCACGTATGAGCAGAGCAATTATTTAGGTTGTTTCCTGGCTGGCATGGAACTCAGTGATGGGATGGGGGGAGTCTAATCTTCCTCTGTATGTTTAAGATGGATGTTATACAGGGCCCTGTAGGTTACAATCTTGTAAGTGCCATTACTTACCAGGTGTACCAAAGGCACGATCTGATGCCTCCCAGCAGGACATATGATGCCTTTGGTTACTAGCAGAAGTAGTTGGATCAGACCTAGAGATTACTTCCAAGGGACTGTGTTACAAAGAGCTGTGTTTCAGGGCTTTCAATTGCTATACAAATAAACATTGGATTAGTACAATGAGAAGCAAGTTTAAAAACCTTCACTGTAATATTCACTTCCTCTAATGTGTTATGACAGTGATTATTAAACCTGGAAGCTTTGTTAGGTGATATCTTTGCCTCCACTCTTATCCTTTTATTTTGGAAAAGGAATGGGGAAAGCATACAAACTTTAAAAACTATTGGTTGCAAGCAAAGGAAGGTTGTCCTGGGGCAGAAACTGCCTTCCAAAGATGTTCTTGAAGTCCTGGTGTACGGTACAGACTTGGTGCAAGAAAGGCAGAGTTCTAATGCTCTGACCTGTGGAGTCTTACTTAGTCAGGGACTTTGCCTTCCCTGTGTTATTTATTCCAGGTAGGGTTGAAAAGATAACCACTGGAAAGGTACAATAGGCCACTGTCTGTGTGGCCTCTTGCAGTTAGTAAAAGGTATTTGGTCCTCATACTAAAAAATGAGAGTGGCTCCGCAGTAATGATGCACGTAGCCAGTCTACTGTTTGCGGGCAATCTCATCTCTCTGCTGAGGTAATAAATGCCAGTTGATAACAATGTAATTTTAGCTGCCAATTAGAAAGGTGGTTATGAAAGCATTTATGTTAATAGGGTTTATTTGTTCTCACGTGAACTGAACACAGGCTTCATGCTTCCAGCTGGAGTAGTGTTCTAGTTGAAGGGAGAGAGAGAGATGGAAGAACAGCTGTTGACAAGAATTCTTGTGTGGTTGTGTGTTTTTGTGGACACGTATAGTGCTTTGCATAATGATGTTTCTGAATATTATTATATAACAAAAGATAAATATGAAAAGCAGATAAGTTCCTCACTGTGTATTATGTAGATTCAATATTCATTTATCCTCGCGTTGTAAATAACAGTTGCAGGGAAACAATCTGGGGTAAGACTGGGTTGATAAAAATTGTTAAGATAACAAATTGTCTGATATCCTTTTTTCATTTCCTTCTGTTGTGGACAGGTTGGCTATATTCAAATTGGATCAGAGCACATGTTAATACAACCAGTGAACACATCAGAGACCTCATTTAGCGGAAAAGAACACTTCATCAGACGTAGACGATCCACAAAATCAAGCCATTCTTTGAAGTCGCACATTCCTGATGAGCGCTGCAAGGTTGTAGCAGGTGAGCTTGAAGTAGCTCAGGAGAACAGCCGTGAATATACAGTAATAGTTGTAACTGTTGTTCTTCAGTGTATGTCTCTGTTTTGTAATTCAAGTGTTGTGACCACAGGAAGTAGTGAAAAATGGCATGTGTGAATGAATACCTCTGCTATTTCAGGCAGGAGGAGCCACATCACAAATGTAATTAGGATATGTGCTGTAACCTTCGATTGGCGAGGAGATAAACTATAACTTCTGCTTTAACTGTGTGATGTAGGCGTTGCTCAGGAAGGAATTGACAGCGTTTTTAGCAAAGCCTTAAATCTTGAAACTGAAGTTGGTTGTGAGGGGTGCTTTTTCATCTCAGCTTTACACTGGAGTTGTGACACTGCAAAGATGTAGGTGTGGACAGAATGATGATTCTTGCATTTCAGAATGAAAGTGTCATTTCAGGTACTTCCATGTCATTTAATCAGAAGTATTTTTTGTGAAGATTATATCCAGGAATCCACTTAACAGGACAAAAAGATACCTGGAGGGGAAAAGAGTCAAACAGTTCCTCTTACACTTTCCTTTTCAGCTTCTCGTGTGCCATCATTTCTACTTCTGTCTAGAAGAACACACTGTCCATGACAGAATACATCAGGGTGCACTGTCAGCTGGGCAGACTTCTTGATTTTTGTTTCCTTTGTTGATGGTTATTTTAGTTTTCTTCCTGTCTTTCACCTTCTTCCAGTTAAGGCCACAGAGGGCACTTAGTGTGTGCGTGTGAATTGTTAAAAATCTTGTTGTGTTCTCATGTTTAGTAGTTAAAACAGAAAAAATGCAGTTTTTACACCCTTTCCACCACCATCTAGGTGTGCTGTGTACAGAGAATATTTTCAATGAACTCTACAAAGTCATTTCTTTATGTTCTTTTGTTTTTATTCCTCTTCTGTTCCATTACCTCATCAATATTTCAGCTACTGTCTTCTGCTGGATGGGCTGTGTACTGAATAAAGGCAGCATGTTAAGGTATCTGTGTTATCTTCTACTGGGCTATTAAAGGGACAACATAGGAAGCAGAAATGGCAGGTAAAATCTGTACAGGTGTAAGATTTCTGAGTATGGAACAACAGATTGGTCAAAAACAATCTCTGTGGTTAAACGTATGGGAAAATGGCAGTAGGAAGAACAGGAAACTTTATTGGCAAAAGTAACAGAAAAGTGTGAGAGAACTGAGTGGAATAGGCAACCATGAGCTGAATAAAGTTTGCTTTTTGTATTTAACTGGAGTTGGGGATAGCATGTGCTTTGACTCTTGTGTGAGACCAGGATGGCTTTAGGTGAGCACGCACACTCACCCTGGCCCCAAAAGCAAAAGAGCTACAAACAGAACTTGGCTCCCTTGGGTGCTGGTTCTTTGCATTAACTGCAGGCTGGTTAGGCCAAGAGGGGAGCAAAGCGCTCAGCTGCAGCGCGGTGGGGAGTACTGCTTGCTTATGTAAACAGCCACTGCTTCAAGTAGCTGTGTCATAAAGTAATGAAATTGCTCATGGGCTTTGCCACTTAAAGGCAGACTCTTGAATGTTTTTCATTGTTGTGGGGAAGAAATGTAAGTCATGGCTGTTAATAGGCTTAGCACATTAACGACCTAATTGACTCCTGTCTGGTTTGGATTAACTTTTGTGCACAGGAGTTTAGAAACTAAAGAAAAGTTAATCCTCTCTGACACACAAAAGGTCTATTTGTAATGAAATTGTGTGGCGATGGTGATCTTGGGACTCGCTTCCAGAGTTTTTGCTGGAAAAAGGTGTTTACAAAGCCACGGAACTGCCACGCTTGAGCATTTTCCATTCCTTACCTGTTTTTCTTGAATTTCTAGAACAGATAAGAATCACCTTTTAAAGGTGCTTTTTTCTTTTCTTGAAATTTTGTAATTCATCAGTGTGTAGCATTGATGTGGAGTTGTTTGGGATTCAATCAAAATACAAAGTATCACATGCTGTTTTTTAATGAGTTGTTGAATGTGTGGAAATTTGTATGGAGTTAGTGGAACTCAATGGCAAAATGTATTGGCAGGAGTGACGTTCTGTGATATCTGAACTTAAGTGATTGAGGGGGGGGAAAAGAAAAACTAACCAAAAGCCTGGTAATACAGTAACTTGTATGAGTATTTGTAGGAGTGAGGGGAGGGAAGTAGTTGAGGAAAGCAAAATGAGCTTAATCAGGAAGTGCCATGTGTCAGCACTGTGAGTGAGCACAGCTTTCCAAGAGCATTCTCCTTGTGGTATTTTCTTCATAGACCCAAGCGATGGGAGAGGAAAGCTGAACTAAACAGTCCCTTGGGGCTAGGTAATGCAAGCAGTCTGGTTTGATAAATGGTTGTTAAAATCTCTGAAACAACTCCTTTATTTTAAGTGGCATAATATATCCTACAGCACTAGAATTTTTTTTTAGAGCTGTGGGAGAGTTTTGCAGGAGCTAAATTTCTCCTGGTATAATCTGTATAGGAGGATTAATCTGTCTGTTGTCAGAAGTGGAAAAGCACTTAAGGTCATGCATGACTGGATCTTTGAGATCTGAAGCTGAAAGTGGCTATTAATGGGTTAAAAAATCCCCGGTCTGTTGGTTCTTTTGTCTAAATTCTGAAGTGCTCAAGCAGTGAAGGATGGATCCAGCCATCATAGGCCAGGTGCTATTGTTAGTCATATGATATGTGTATCTGTAGTATTTTTATCACCTGTCATACAGCAGGAGGAAGAGTTCAAGTCGCAGTGCGTGTTTCTGCACAGGCACGAACATGAGCCCCTGTGAGGCAAACAGAAAACCCATTAGAAGATTTCCAGGTGCATATGCTGTGAGGGGGAAGGAAGGGAAGGTTGGGTTTCATTAGCTCTGAAGCATGGCGTCATTAGAAACATGGGAAATAGCTTTGCACCATTGATGTGAAACACTTCTAGAGATGATAACCAAAGAATCTGGGCTGAATTTGGGGTACAAATCTGTTATCACATGCTGTTCTGATTTTAAAAATGAGCTTGACAACTCTTTTGTCAAAGGTCTTGTACAAGTGATTTTTCTGGAAAGAGTGGAGTTGCAGGAGTTGCCTAGAGTTCTTACTCTAGGCTTTAATACATATAAATAAGAACTGTTCAATATATGAGCCAAGCAGAGAGGAAAGAAAGAGGCCTCTGTCTCTGTGCATCATACGTAACTTTTGCAGTGCCCTCAGGTTAGGCCTGGAAGTCTGTGCATAAGCTTAACTTATTCCCAGGCTCAATATGTAACTGCAGGGCTAATTTGTTTTCTAACAGTGTCTGTCCTTCCCCTTAACCTGATGCTGTAGAAAAAGTTGTTGACTGGGAAGAAATGAACAGAGCAGGAAGGACTGGTGATGGGCTGTATGATCTCCTCCTATATTAACACCCTAGAGCTTGGAGTGGTGTTACAAAATACCTGAGGCAGGGCTTTTTTCATTGCCCTGTCTCTCTGTGATCATATATATACAATAAAGTTGTTTGCTTGTGACAATATGCATGGAAAAACAGTAGTTTAACACTTGCTGAGATCTCAGAACTGCACAATGGTTTGGGTTGTCAGGGACTTCTGGGTCCATCTGATCCAACTCTGCTGCTCAAGCAGGACCACCTTGAGCAGGTTGCCCAGGACTGTGTGCTGGTGATCCTTGAAGATATCCAAGGAGGGAGACTCCACAAACTCCCTGACAATCTCATCTGATCTGGTCGTATATTTTACATATTTCCTATGCCTTCAAAGTCTAAGTAAAAGTTGTGTTGTGGTTTTTTTCTTCCTCACAGTTGTTGGGGTTTTTGCTGCTTTTTTTTTTTTTTACTGAAGGGAAAATATCTGTGTTAAAGATGGAGTAAAACCATGATATGAAAGTCTAGGAATCTCTTCTAACTGTGCTGTAAAACTTTGTTTCTTTGGGAAAAGTAAGTTCTGTTGTAACTTTTCCAGAAGTCTCCAATGATGCATTAAAGTCCCTTTACATAGAAGGGATTTGATATAAAATACAGCCCATGAGTATGAGAGAGAGCAGCTTGTCTTTGGAGAGTAGGTTGTTATTTCATGTTTATGGTGTAGACCTCATAAATTACTCTTGAATGCGAGCTTGCTTTAAACCCCCTTTTGTCATCTTGAGTGAACCAGTTTTTGTTTAATGCAAATGTGCTGCCTGGAGAGAAGTTAATACAGGAAAATAAACACAGGAAGATCAACATTTTAATTCAGAAAATAACAATGCATTGCTTCTCTATCTAGTTATTTTGTAAACTGTTTTAACAATTGATCAAAGCTGGCAATAATTTAAGTGTTAGGTATCGAGTGTGGAGAATGGTTTCCCTGAACAGGTATAAATCCTAAACACATGTTACTGTTATGTTGAGTTTCCCCATCTTTAATCATTGTCTCTTAGATGTGTTTTCTCTGCAGGTTTGACTTGGCCTGAAACAGCAGTTGTTATGGCCAAAAAACATGTGCACTAAAAATAGGGAGATGTAATGCAACCTGTGTTAGTCCATATTAGGAAGCATCTGTTGAAGAATTAAAGCAAGGATTTCAACAATGCAGAAGATGTAATGTGATTAAGTGTTTGCAAGTATTGATGTATTCCCTGTATCTGTAATTAGATCTTCCAGGACATTACTATGGGAGTATGTCTTGTGTGGGTAAATCCTTTGGTTTCTCCATGTCCCTGGTCTTCCAAACAGGGAGTCTCTTTTTTTCCACAGCAAGTGTGTGATTGTTTCCTTATGGCTGACAAACAGCAGCCTTTTGGAGCAGTCTACCATTCAGAAATGTCCTTTTCCATCGCATGTGGCAAGGGAAATTTTATTGTTGATTTGTTCTGGATGAAGCCCTCAGCACAAGGGCAGCATGAATAATATGGAGCAGGAGGGGCTCCAGGTTTTTCTTCCTCTACTGTCAAGGTGTAAAAAAGATGTACAAATATGTGTAGTTAATGGGCATCTTCCTTTTCCAGAGCAGCTGCTGAAGTAGAATGTACTGCTCCTTCATTTGGTTCCTGATAAAAATTGATGCTAGTTTCCACTGGACATTTGATATCTAAACTGGCAGATGCTAATGAGCTAGAGTGTCTGATGTACACCATCCTTCTCTCAGGCTGTTTATGGCTATTCCAGTGGTCATTTTGGCTAGGAAGGCAGACAGGTGGCTCCAGGCAGACTAAGATGCATTGCTTACCTTTTAACTGTCTTCGTTTTTTCCATATTGTCATAAATCATAGCTCAGGCTTGGAGCCAAGAGTTGGGAATTGGAACTCTGCTGGCTCTGCTTCCTGCTGTTTTTTGACTTGTGACCTTCTGCAGATCTCTTGATCTTACATGTGAAAACAGCTATGTGTTGGGCACCTATGTGTTTGTGTGGCCAAGATGGGAGCACCTTGTGGAAGGTTTTGCCTCCATTCAAAAGTTCTAAGCTTCCTTTGAGGTAGTTTGTAATTCTGAATCATCAGCTAATATGTGTCCCAAACTGAGTATCCAAGACTGAAAGCATTAAAAATTAAAGATTGTTTGGGCTTCAACCTCTAACCTCCTAACTCTCAAGCACCTTCTTTATTTAAAGATTAGATCTACTAAGTCTGAGCTGGCTGAAGTACTGTGAGGCTTTGGCTCTGACAAGTTGATCCTTGAACTGGCGGTTTCTTTCTGTGATCTGTTCCCTGTGTAGTTTGACACATGTATATATAAGGGATTAAAAATAACTATTACACTGTTTTTCACTTCAGTTTGACCCGCAGATCCAACACATTTATTGGAGATAAACTGCATTCTTTACTTTTGCATATCACCAGAAACGAATTGACTGGTGTCTGAGGAGGTCTGTGCTACCTCTCTCAAGGTGTAGGTGCAATTGTGGGGCCAGGCTGTAAGTGCAGTGCTTCTGGTTTGGTAAACCTGGACTCTTTCACCCTCAGCAGAAGTGACTGGAGTTGAGCTGCCATACCTTAGGATTGATAGGGTTGAAAGTTGTGAAAACATTCTTTACAAACGAAGCACGTTTGCTAAAGGCTCATTAAAACAAAATAAACCTGGAGGCCAGTGATGCCATTTTTCACAGCATAACTGCAGCCAAGTGTTTTGTAGTCTCTAAAGCCCTGAAAGGGGATTAAGACTATGCTTTGATTGGTTTCAGATCTAAGTTTAAGTGGTCAAAACTGAGGACTCTGAGTTCACTCTTACTTATATCAGCCCTTGTCATTTGGATCTTAATTATATTTGTGTTACAGGATCTTCCCCCATGGCCCCAGGCAAGTTGGGACCTTTGTGTCTGTCACAAGCAAAGGAAATCAATTCTGCTTCAGAGTACAACTAGTAACAGAGCAGATCAAATATAGGAGGAGGAACCGAGCCACAGAGGCTAAGAGGGAGTGACAGAGCAGGTATTTCCATTCCCACTTTAATAGTCTTATCATTAAACAATGCTCAATGTGCCTGCTTTGTGTAACATTAGGTTTTCTCTGTCTTACAAGAAAGTCCTTGCTTCTAGTTGCTTGAAAAGCCTGCAGGGGTGTGCTTTGAAAAAGAGAGGAGTGTATGTAGTTGAGGAGGTGGCAGTTCCTGAAGCCCTGCTAACAAGTTGATCCAGTGAGCTGGTAGAGGTCATAGTGCCTGTCTGTACTATATTGACATGAAAGACAGAGTCCTAACACATTTTGTTGATGACTGTTTTACAGAAGAAAAAAGCTTTAACTGATGTGTCTAAGCCACAGGCTAGCTTCAGTAACAATCCTTGTAATAAAATCTCCCTGATGTTTTGGATGGAACACAGAGTTCACGACTTCTGTCTCAAATTCTTGTTTGCAGATGTGTCAGACAAATAGTCATGAATTTGTGATTTGCTATGGAAGTAGTCATGTAAAGAAAAATAATGTTTTTGGGAGGTGGATTAGAGAGCAAGTGATCATTCTACTATGCAGTGATTTTTTTCTACTTGTTGATGCATGCTTTTGTCTGCTATTCTATTCAGAAAGAAATTGGGAGTGTATAATCATTTTGTGGCACTGGGCCTTAAAAATAAAGAGGACAGCTGAGGCTGTGTTACAGTTAGCTGTAATTTGAACGAGCAACCACTTCTGTTCCTTGAACTTCAGATATTCTGCTCACACCAGTTAGCTGCTGTAAACCTTGAATCCCAAGTTGTTAGTGGATACATAGAAGTCCAGTGCAGAGGGACAATGTTTTGCTGTAATGAGGCACTGGTGAAGGAGGCTGCATGTTTCTGTGGCTGGAAGTAGATTGGGGTGTGCTGGCTGTGGCTGCAACTTCGCTAGTGTCTGTTCCTAGTTCCCTTCTTCAGTTCTTGCTGGTGTCCACTGAGAAGTGGATGCCATAAGGAAGGTGTCAAGGAAACAACTGTGTCAAGCAAGGCCCTTGCAGCTGAAGTGTGGTTTCTTTTTTTTTTTTTTTCTTCAGGAGATCAGTGTTTTGAAAAGAACCTCTCTATTGTTGTATGGATGAAAACTACAGCTGCAAGGTAACCACTGCACAGAGCTTTGGATATAATGCCCACAGGAGCCAGTGGAGGGATGAGTGCCTATGAGTTTTGAGTTGACTTCCTTGGTGATTTCACAGGTCTGAGCTGTCCCAAGATCGTGGTTGCTCCTTTAGCTTAGGCTGTGCTAGCACATAATCCTCGATTGGGCTGACTTCTGCAGCAGAGGTTTTGCTCTGCTGGAAGATTCAGAACTCTGATCCATTTCACATTTGCCTTGCTTCTAACCATAAGCAGCTTGATCCCCAGGCTGGATAAATCAGGGTACTGAGCTGTACAGCTTTTGGGGTGATGCTGTGCTGTCAGTCTTTCGAAGAAGCTGTTCAATAAAGCATTTGAAAGTAGCATTGCTGGCAGAACCAAATGTGAGGAATAGTTTGTTTGTTTGTTTTTTACTTTTAGCACATTTCTCTTGGTATATTTGTAATAAATAATAAACATCTTTCGACGTCCCACACTGTGATCTTAATTCAAACTGAGAAAGAAACCTGCTTGTATTCTCCTCAGGTTTTGCTTTTACTCTTGGCTGAGATGTAAACGCCACCGATAATCCCCATTTCCTCTCTTACTTCCTTCTTGGTTTCCATTTTACACCTTACTTTTTGATTTTTAAATGAAATCAAGTCATTGTTATTTCTGAAAATTTATTTTAAATTAGTGCAGTGTCTGGATTTAATAGCAATGTCCAAAACATACATATACAGTATGCTGATCTTTTTCTTTTAAACACAGACTAGATGACTTCTGGGAGGACTCTGAAATTTTGCTTATTTGTGGTATTTGTTGAACTTCATCCAGGAACTATAGTGAGGTGGTTAAAATTACAGAAAGGAAGATAAGGGAGAAATACAAGTGAAGGGCTAGGAGTGAAGATTGTTTTTCAGAGGAGTCTGGGAAATACTGTTGGAAGGGAGGTAGGAGGAGCAGGAAGGGACTTCGCAGTTGCAGCAGAGACATGCCAGAAACCAGGCAGAGTTTTCGGTGTGTAATTGGAAAAGGTCATTTGGGGTGGTTGCTTTGGAATTGTATATCTGCTGGGTTGCCACAAGAAGCACCTGAATGTAAGAAACTTTCTATTGAGGCTTTAAAATAGCTCTGTGTTTATCATGAGAATATGAGAATAGGGGCTATATATATATTTATTTACTTTTTTTGCTGTGCTGAGGAATATTTCAAAGACTTCTGGACTACTGAAGGTTATATGATCTTGTTGCTCTGCAGATGACTAGTCATGGAGAGGTAGGAGTCTGTGAGGAAAAGCCAGCTAGTGAGCTTGTGCAGTGTTGCATGCATTTCATGCTGAGGATCCACTGGTGTACCTCTTTCCTCCCATCATCTAACAGCCCTGAATTCTGTGGAATTTTTGGCCAGATAGTCTGTGTAATACACTGTCAAAGTGACAGCTAAAAGAGAATGTCACTTGGGCCTAGTCACGCACAGCATGTATGTGCTGTGTTGTAGATTGGCTGTTTCAGCTGTTATTTCACATGAATTTGTCTGAGCTCTTAAGCAGGGAACACCTGACTCCTAAAATAGTGCACGGTTTGGTTATGTATGCTCCCCTGAATGTAAACTCCTCTGACAGCCTGCTGCCCATGTTTTATGGCCTCTCATGCCTTCACAATAACACTTAACATCTGCGCCACAAAATTTGTAACATCAATTTGTTCAAATAAAGAATCCACCAAGCATTTAATCCTTGTCTAAATGGCTGATGTTTATTTTAGTTTGGGATTTTGTATACTCGTGGAGGGTTTCTCTGCCCGTAGTCCATAAATCACAAAAGGCAGGAGTGAGACTTCTCTCTTTGCTGGTTTGTTTCTGAAGTGAGGCTCTAGAGATTTTTATTATTATTTTTGATACTTCTGTACAGCTCACTTATCTCAGGTAGGAGTTGCAGATGTGTTTAATGAGGGTTTTTTTTTTACTGTTTCTGATCTGCTCCTCTTCAAATATCTCTGATACAGAAAGCTTTTTGCTATAAACCTTATCTCTTTTTGTTCTGTTTGTGACTGTTCATCCATGAAATTAGTAGTTTTGTGTTTTGTCCATGCGCTTGATTATGCTGGAAAATTGTTTACATGTGTGGGAGGCAGGAAGATGCAAATAGAGACCACGCAGAAAGTAGCTTTCTATGAATGCAGAAAGGACAAGACTGAAGAAAAGTTACTGTAAGAGAATTTGCAAACTTGAAAGAAGAAAACAAAAAGAGGGGACTTGCGTTTGAGTAGTTTGTGTTGCTTTGCTATACCTAAGTAATGTATCATTAATGGCTACCTGAGCTCTTAGTAGGCTCCTTTGAGTCCACTGCACTTTGCCTGCTTAAGTTCTCAGTAAGCTTGTGGTTAGAGACTGTTAGGGAGAAAATGAGGGTAAGAGTCCAGATTCTTGATGTTAGGTCACTTTGGCTGTGTTTCTAGCTGAGCCTGTGGGGTGGTAGTTTTCCACACGCAAGTTCTAATCCCTGCCACCCAGTGGAAAGCAGCCAATCCACAATTTCAAGTAAAACTCACAAAGGGATGGAGTCCAGAGGTTTTGTGTGAACCGAGACTCCCCAGCAATTTGCCAGAGGTCCCTTTGCTGCTGCTTCCAGAAATCACACTTCAGAGTTTTATACAGCTGCTTCCTCCAAAGAGGAGCTGAGCGGAAGGGGGCAAAGCCTTGCCAGTTCCCTCATCTGCCTCCAGAGGAGGGACTGCACCAGGCAGTTGCATGGCAGATGACCATGGCATGACCTTTTCTCCACAGAATGCAAATTGCAGTCTGGCATAGTGGCTTCCTTACAGACAAAGTGGTTTCTTTTCAAAGATAAATTTTTGAAGTGGAAACTGTGAGGGCTCTGAACTTGTTTTCTTCAATTAAAGCATTTTTCATTACATATTCAAGGTCAGGCTGAGACTTATTTGAATGAAGGCCTAGGTCCTCATAAGAGCAAGATCTCTGGAGGGAAGAGATTTATGCCAGCTGAAAACAGCAGTGAGTTAGCAAAGCAAGAATTTGATGGAAGAATTCTGCTGATTCCAAGAAGGTTCTGGTTGGCAGCAGCAAGACCTGGAGAGTCAGTGTTCTTACTGGAATCATCTTCTGCTTCTCTGATTTCCAAACCCACCCTGCACCTTCCCATTATTTAAATGATAACCTTGAAAATCCTGCAGTGAAAGATGCAATTCTGCAGAGGGAGGGAGATACGGGCCCATGAATGGAATGGAACAGATTGAAAAACAAAAAAATGAGCATGGGGGCTATTTCACAGAAGTTGGTGAAGTCATCTCTGTTTCATATCTGGCAAGTCAAAGGTGTGCTCACCTTTCCTTTTTTCTAATAGTTTCTACATTTTATTTTTTTGCCTTTCTTGAACACTTAGAAATGTACAGATTCCCTGTTCTGAGGCAGCTTTGTCTGCAGTCCTTGTGAAAGAAAGCCTTGAAACTTGATAATTTTAATCTTTGATTCTAGCTCCCATTATTTATGAGCACCTCAGGATTTTTTTTCCTCTTGTCAGGAGGCTCCTGCCTGTCTTGTCTGACCCAGGGGGAATATTTCCAAACCCTTTTTCAAAACATTGAAATCAAATTTCATAGTCGTTTTCTCAGTTTAAAATATATACCAAGTGTTGACAGCTGATGCCTTGGGCACAAAAGCACATACAGAGCAGTGCTGGAATGACTGCTAGACAACTGAGAGCAGAGATGGAATGGGTGTCTGCAAATGTGCCTATTGACAAGTCAGAAAATGGGATAAAAAGAAGACAGAGTCCATTTCATCTGGGTTTTGGGAACCGACGACTGGTAAAGATGATCACCTCGGATGCCAGGAGGTCTGGGAAACTGTGGCTGTGGATGCTAGAGCATCTACCAGGTTTGGAAATTCAAGCAGAATTATGTAAGGCAGCTGGTAAATAGGCTGTGGGATCACTGAGCTTAGATCAGTGCCCCTTGTTTGTGCTGTTTGAAGGTCTCAAAATAAGTCTGCAGAAAACTAAAAAGGGACTAACTGCTTTGAGAAACCAGCAGCACGTGTAATGAGATGAGGAATCTGTCTGATCATCCAGAATGTTTTATCCTGTGTCACTTTTGTGTTGTCTATTACTTTTACAGTGTTCTGGGACCTTTTCTATGTTCTGCTCCTGTTTTCACTGGAAGAAATTGGTGCTAACAGCAGTGTCAATATCTTATCCATAGTACACTGCAGGCTGAGCAATAAGCAGATATAATTTCTGTGAGCCTTGGCATATATTTTTTTTTTGTAAAATACATTTGTTTCAATGACTTCATTTGCTTTTCTTTCATTTTACAATTGAAAACACGAATACATTTCTTGTGACTGAGATGAAGTGAGTTGATACAATTTCAGATCTGAACTTGATTTCTCCTTTGTTCATGTCTCAACCACTTTGCACATCTGCCTTTGAGCTGTGAAACATTTCACCTTTCAGTTTAAAGCAGGACGACTTACTAATGTATTAATCTCTCATTTTGGAGGAGAGGAGGTTTAACTTAACTGATGTGTTTTAATTTTTGTGTTAGCAGTAGATGACTAATGCTTTATTTTGCAGTCCTTAGCGTGGGTCATGCTTACAGATTCTTATAACTTAAAACCAATAAGGATCAGCTCATTTAGAGGTTCCCTGCTTTTGGTATTTGTGCCACAAGAAAGAGGCACGTGAGCTCTCTGCACGTAGGTGGCCAGTGACTGCAGCTGCTGGTGCTGGTACTCATGCCAATAGCAACAAATGAGCAAAGAAAGCTTGAAATGGTCTTATCTAGCCTGACCTTCTGCACTTCTGGGTTTTGTCCAGAGACTTCTGCAGTTGGCCAGTAACACGTGTTCCAAAACAATCTGACTTAATTAAAAAAAAAAAAAGTGATTAGTGCTTGTCTTTGTCATACTCTGTGTTCTGTTAAATTGCTATAGTAACGCTGGTAGCAAGTTAAAATGAAGCTGATTGAAATACTGACTCCAGGAATATTTTACAACTTCCTTGGCTTAGAACAGCCTGCAAATTCTACAGTGTGCTGCATCCCACGATACACTCTCCTATCCTGAAGTTTTCTTCAGAGGACTTTTCCCTTCTTAGAGCTTGTAGTGGAATTACACTGTTGTGGAATGTTATTTTTTTCACAAGCAGGACTTCCCATCTCTGAAATTTTTGCAAGTGCCTGACTTCTTGGTTTGAATTACAGCTAATTCTTTTCTGTTTTGAATTTTTCCCATCCTCTTTCATATTTTCATGAAATCTAGTGATTTCATATAGATCTACACACAAAAAAAGGTGTACCTGCAATGGAACGTGTAAGTTGCTTATTTTAATCTGCAAATAACCTTTTAATGTCATTGAAATCTGAATTTGCTTAAGCCTGTTTGCTGAAAAGAATATAAACATTTTACTGTGACTTGCCAGCTATATAATTCCCTGATAAATTTTTTTTCTTTTAGAAAAGAAGAGGCAAAAGAAGATGAAATCAACCAGTGACTGGAGGGAGAGAAGAAACGCCATTCGGCTTACCAATGAATACACGGTAGAGACTTTGGTGGTGGCAGATGCTGATATGGTCCAATACCATGGTGCAGAGGCTGCCCAAAGATTCATCCTCACAGTTATGAATATGGTGAGTATGCACTTTATTGTCAAAAGAAGCAGCAGGAGTAAACAGATTTTATCTAGGGTAGGTTAAAGCTGGCTTTCTTGATGACTGTACTGGGCAACTGTTTTGATGTTGAGGTATGAGGAAGGGTTTTATTTTTCTCGTGTTACATCTCACTTCTCCCTTATCTGTGTGATTCTATTTTGAAACTGACCTTGCAATTTTTCATTTGGGAAGTATTCCACAATTATTCAGGAGTGGTGTGTTCTGTCATTTTTGTACTCCTGTAGCTTACCTTGGAAAAGAGGTTCCCAGAATGGATAAATGATCTCACCTGACGTGTTTCTTGTGTTATTCTTCTTTATTATCATAATTTTCTAAAGATTATATTTCCCAGTGTGTATTTGTCGTAAGAGGCAGTCAAATTGTTACTGATGACAAGAGATTTGTATTGATCTACAGCAGATGAACTAGCTTGACTTGAAGTCTTTTAGAAACAGTACCTAGCTCTGATTTTTACATAATAAAAATGGCTGTCTCCCTTGCTGTAAAAAAAAAAAACAACAAAAACAAAAAAAAACAAAAAAAAACTCAGTACCAAACTACCAGCTGATAGGAATTTCATCTGATTCCATTCCCTTTACCCCTGGACTTCTTTTGAAGCATGAAGTGTTGCTACTTGTGCTTCTGAGTAGTCAATGGAGTTGAGCTTTAGAATAATTTTAGGGATTTTGCAGGAAATCTCCCACGAGTGGCAAGAGCTTTTCAAAGTTCTGAGTGCGTATGGAGTGTGGGTGTTAATTTGTTAGCTGTCCTAGAAGTATTCACCCTCAGCTGATAAGGAAATACAGAATCTCTCACGGTGGATGCTTACTCACTCACTTTTTGGCAGCGACAATAAAAAGATAACTGCCAAATTAGATGTGGATGCTGAAAACTCTGCTTAGAGACAGCAGGGGTCCTTCCAGAGGCACTTGCTCAGGGAAATCTTGAAGGAAGTTTGTATGCCTGTGCCCATGCTATTGTAAAATTCGGGAACAGTTCATTCTCCTGACTACAGCTCTGTTGTTGTTCATGAGCAATACATTGGCTTGGGGAAAAAAAAAAAAACAGCTCTTAACAGTAATTGACTGATCATGCTTCCAAGTGAAGAGAAGAATGACAGCTGTTCAGTGCCTAGCCCAGCCATGGGACAGCAGAGCTTTTTAAGAGGTCTTATATTTCTTCACCAAGCACTGGTGTGAGGGAGCCCTCCTGTAGTGAAATACTTTGCTGATTAAGCAAGTATTTTAACTAGTTTTCTCTGTTAATGAGCTGCTTCTCTCTGTCCCTTCCTCTACCTTTTTATTTTGCTGTATAGCATGCTGTGATAATGGTCACTTAATAGGGCGTCATTGCGTTCCTCGATTTAGTTGGATTGGTTTGTAGGAAATGTCTTCTTTCAGCAAATCCATTCTTGTGACCATCCTTTCAGGTTCTACTGGCTTTCCTGTGTTTAAGGATGTATTTGCTAGGGGCACAAGAGCCTTATTCTTCTCAAAGTCTTTGTCTCCCAAACTTCTAAATTCACATACTAGCTTTGCAGTGAGCTGATGGGACATAAGGTCATCTCTGAACAAATCAGCTTAAGTCACTTTTTAGCCTGATGCACAGTTAGATGTAATGTATGTGTCAGGTCTGAGTTTCTTCCATGTGTCAGATGTTGGGACCTCCTGAGGGGTGATGAATACATTTTGTTTGCACTGGGAACCCAGGGATTCTCCTGAAATTGGCTCTTTGATGTTTTGTCATTGTGCTAATAAACCATGGCCATCATGCCTGCCAGTTCTGCTGGGACTCAGACCATTGTGGCTGAGAAGTCCTGTAGTACATCTTGGCAACATCAACTTGCTCTTGCTAGGTGTGAGTTTGCATATGAGGATGTGCTGATGGGTTGGAACCTCTAAGCCTGTTTTCTAAACAGCTGCTGAAACTTAATTTCTAATGGATTTGGCTGATGACTTGTGAGCTGGGTTTTGATGCTTTAGTGTGAGCTCAGCCCTTTATTAGACACCAGAGAGTGCACGTGGATGAGGAGTGTTGGCTGAGGATACATTTATTTGATATCTCCTAAGGTGCAAAGTCCAGCTGAAATGCTTCCCACTGTTAAGTCATTGCTGTGGGGGCTCATCTGTGTGGTTTTTCTGATGTCTGGTAGGATTTGAATTTGTTTCAGCTTCTCAGCCTTCAAAGAAGCACTGACAGTGTCCTTCACCTCTGTCTGCCCACCTGCTTTCCCACACTTGTAGAAGCTTTGAGGGCTCCTCCTTCCTGAGGAAAGTGGTTGAGAAAGGACAGCAAGCTCAGAAGATACCGAGGAATAATAATTGGCAAACATGTAGATCACATAATTGCATAAATCTTTTTTATGATGCTATAAAACAAGGTGAAATTCAAGGAAATCAAAGGGAATTTTAGCATTCCATTTGCAATAATGAAAGCAGATCTTCACACTATCAAAAGGGGCTGAAGAATAATTTAGAAAATGTATTTTAGGAAGAGAGATGTGGTTTAGGTAAGCCTTAGCTGACCTTTTCTTTCGGCCACGCTCTTTGGGTAATGCTTGAACTAGACATGACAAATCTGTGTGTGTCAGCTCCTTGTTTGTAAAATTACAGTTCAAGGAACGTGACAACTGTGTTTCTTTGGGAAAATCCCCCTGATGCCTTTCTTTGATACGGTATCAGTTGTGCTCTATGTAACCATGCAGCAAAGGCCAGGCTGCTGGGGGCCTCTGCTTGCTGCCTGCCTCAGTAGATTTGTCAGCCTTCTGTGACACTTCAGCTGGGGGACGGGATTTGCCCCATGATATTAGACAATGCTTATTCAGCTACGCTGCAGGATGGCGGGCTGCCTCTAAAAGAAACCAGAATGTTAATTTTGGCTTGAAGGCTTGCATTTAAGCAAACAGAACGTTACTGGTCAGGGGTATATTAACTCCTCTCTGTAAGCCATTACATTTACTGTCAAACCACAAAACAAGCATTAAGAGGTCTTATTAATGCATTTTATATTTATAGACATTTTAAGCAAAGTGATCTGCCTTCAAGTATTTAATATCTATTTATGTTACAAGAATTTCTGAAAGGGAAAACTACAAAAAATTACAAAATACTGTTTTATTGCTCCTTTGGTGCATGAAAATCTGGGGTGTGGGGGAGACGTGGGAAAGGAGATGGTGGGAAGAAACTCCTAAGGGGAAAAAAAGCAATACCCTTCTGCAATCCAGAAATACCAGGTATAGCTTCATAGAAGAAATGATGTGCTTTTTAATGATACTCTGCGGTTCTGACCATCCCCCCTGAATAGAGAATAGATTCACATTATGGTTACTTATTGTTTTGGAATGTCATTGTAGAGATGCAAGCCCTTCCATTTAATAAACTAATATTTGAAGTTGTATGACAGCTTTTCTCAGATCACAGAAGGATTTCCCTCTGAAGTACTCTGTCGTGTGTGAGTGGGAACTGAACTTGAGGCTTCTCTGCCTACAGTTAGATCTCAGTACATTGTCTCTCTCCTGTTTCTCTGAACGTGCTCACAGAAACTGTATTTTTGGACTAAGTTCAGGAGCAGGTTCTGAAAGATTAAACGTGCAGTTTTCTTGCAGTTTTCTGCTTTTTTTTTAATCTGTGGGAAGTGGCCAATAAGGCTAAAAGGAGATTCTCTGTCCTCTTTGATAGGTATACTGGCCTCTGCTGTGGCAGGTCTTCACAAATAGAGCCTTTGGCATAGTAATTTAATAGTTGCTTTATTTGGCCTTGGGATTCTTAGATAAAAGTGCATTTTTGGATCTTTGGAATAACTGAACATGCCTTTTTCTGAGAGAGCAGAGCACACAGGGATGCAGGGATAAGTTACTATAGTATGTGTTAGTTTTCCTGCAGCTGTTTCTAAGCTGTGTGATTAGTGTGAAAGCCCTCTGCAGAAGCAAGCAGTAACTTGAAGTTAGTGATCTTTTGGATGCAATTAAGAGGGAAAGTTTTTATGTTATTCTTGAGGAATAATACTGCTTTACTCTCTGAAGCCTTTTTTAACACTCCACAGCTCGTTTTTTGTCTTGGATTTTCCCTATGAGAGATTTTTCTATGTTGAAGAAGCAGATAAAAACATTTTTATCATGCATGTATTGATAGATTTACATCTCCATGCTCCTGGGGGCTGGCATGTAAAAGAGCTGCTGCTGATAATCAACTCCCTTGTTCTGATCTAGAATTTTCATTATTGGAATGGGAATGTAAGGGAATAAGATATGGATATTTGATCACTTTCTACAGATTTCTCTCCAGCAGTCCCAAGATTTTAAAAAAAAAAAAATCAACTGTATCTTATAAAGAAAATGAATGTGCTCTTTATAATGCTTAATAGGGAAATTTGAAAGCTTGGCTTCAGGTAGGTGTTAGAAATCTTATAGTGCTTTTCAAAACAAGTAGAAGACCATTTCAGTAACCCAACTAATGCTTCTGCTGTCCAAATATCTTTCAGCAGCCAATGGAATGAGAAAGCTGGAGCTTGAATGCAGGGCTTGGGGGTGGGGTGGAAGGTGGAGGAAAAGGAAGAGGAATGTGGTGGGGGAATAAAAAAAAAAAAAAAAAAAAAAATTTTTTTTTAAAAAAAAAAGCAATTCACCCTCAGGGTTGTTGTGCTGAACATCTGAAACACATGCGTCTCCCTCCTACCATCCACCTGCAGAGGAAGCTCTTGAGAATTTAAAAAAAAAAAAATACTAATGTAGTTTAGTTCTTCTCTTAGCCCGATCCCTCATGTCTGGGTTGCACTTTGTGCATGCTGGGGCAGGTCTGAACTGCTTGTGCTAAAACTGCATTTATTCTGTTCTGTCGATGTCAAAACTATAAGGAGAAAGAAGGGCAGGAGGAATGCAGATGGAGAAGGAGGAGGAGAAGAAAGATGAGTTGGGCTTCATTCTTTTCTCTAGGGCATTCTTTGCAGTAGAGCTGTGTCAGGGAAATATGTACGAAGGGAGATGTCAGATGAGCTTTATTCTTTTTCTGCTGCAACTCTTCTTCCATTGTTCTATTTTCTAAGACTCTAGCATGCCTGTTTACAAAATACTTTATCTGGGCTTCATAGAATGGAAATTATACGAATGGTTTACATTCAACAGGGTAACTGGTGCTTGTGACTGTTTCAGCTGCATTGACAATTTTTCATCACATCCTTCAATCCAGTGAGCAAGAACTTCCCTTTCTGTTCCAGCTGAGCTGCTCTTTGGTGCTGCAGTGGTAACCTAAAACAGTAACTTTTGGATTTTGTTCCATGGCAGAGTTTAGCAAACTGTTAGTGGGTTTCATGCAGCTGACTTCTGTTCCCAGCTGTCTCATTTAATTAAAAGGTTCTAAAATACCCCAAATACTCTTTATTTTCCCATGGCCACAAGGATGTGATAATGCATTTGCAAGTTTGGGGAAGGGTGGCCCATGGTATTGCGAGTGGGAAGGGAGGTGTCTATGAGTCAGTCTCTCTATAAATTCATGCTGTCCGTGCAGCAATAAATCTTGAGAACATCTGCACTGGGAAATCCCATTCCTCCTCCCCTGGTACCGATTATCTCAGCCATCTCACATGGTACTGTTAGCTCATGTGCTGACCATAGCCAGTTGGTTGCCTTGTGTGAACAGACTTTAACCTGTCGAATGATTTTCTTGTAGGTTAGGGGAGAAGGACAGAAGGTGGTCATTGCCACGATGGGGTCTGATTTCAAGCAGGGAAGACCTTTGAATTTTTATTTCAAACGGACTCTTGGGCTCCATGATAATGTTCACAACCTACCTTGAACAGTCTGATCTCACGTTGTCAGTGTGCAGCCAGAATGTCAATGATTCACCTGCACTGAACTTAGTCTTGTACTACTTTGTCAAGTCATTTAAGGACTGGTTGCTTTCTCAATTAGGTTCTTTCTAGACTTAAACACAATGCTTTGAGACAGTTTAGGTTTTTATTTGTTAGGCTAATGTGTTGAGGAATAAACCTTTCTTGCTAATACACCTAAATTTATTCTTCAGTGATAATGAGCAATCTGTCATTATCAAAGTTTTTAAGCTCAGCACTGTGGCGTTAGGCAATTTGCGGTATATTTATCTGTACGTGCATTAAAGTACTGATTTAAAGTATAGAGGAACTGGTCTTAGTGCACTAAAGCAAACTTCTCTCCCTTTTAATCCAGTCAAAGTCCATGGACTGAAAGGTCTTGTTCAGCCTCTGAGGCATTTAGAGTAGGGGAAGAAAGGAACTAGCTGCTAGATCTCTGATAAGAGGGGCTCTGTCTCTTCCCTAGGTGGCATGATGTTTAAATGCTTCGGTTGTACTGAAGTAGAACAGCCAATTCTACCAGAATCTCTTAATAGAGTAAAAGATGATTGTTCCTACTGCACAACAAATACCACCATGCCTACGGGGCTTCTTTGGCATCTATTTAAGAAAATCAGCATGTAAAGCTTGAATAAACATGCAAACAAAAGCCTCTTTTGCATATCCAGTGACTTTTGTTTAGTATCCATTTTTTGCTACTGCCAGCAGTGTCCAGTGCTTCTCCAATCGCTGGTAGATGCAAATACAAATAGAATTAAATTAATCTTTGGATGGAGAAGACAAGAGGACAAGAGAAGAGAAAAGAATAAGGGACTGACAACTTTGAAAATGACAAGATACATTTTTCAGCGACTGGTTTACACTATGCAGGTTCTGTCAGTGAAAACTACCTTTTGAAGTCAGTGGTGTTTGGATCTATCTGTGCAGAGTCTAGAGGCAGGCAGCTTGTCTCTTTTGATGGAAAGTTCATAATCCATTAGGTTTACTGATAAGAACTTATCTGCTATTCTGCTATTTTATGGCTAGAAACTTTAAAGGATGCTCAGAGCAAGCAGTGAGCGAGCTAGACAAATCAAAAGCATCCATCACAGGATCATGGCAAATATTCATTAGCCTCTCCAGTGGTGTGTGAGAGACTGACTTGATCAACTCAGTGCCCCACTGACCCACTCAACTGAATGGCCAGCTCTCCATTTACAGATAGGTCAACTGTCAGAGCCCTTCTCTGCAAGCATGAAGTTTACACCCCCCGCCCAACTCTCCTGGAGTCAGTAGTGAGAGGCCTCAGCTACTCTACCAACATACCCCTGAGGTAAGTAAATAGTACCAGCACTTGTGTGCATTTGTATACCAACCGCAGGGCAGATAAATAGCTCATTGTGCTCATGCTGGAGGTCACTGGGTCAAATACTGAGCAGCGTCTGTCTTGAAATCTGTGCCTAAATTATAGGAAACATTTAAGTGTATGATTAAATCCCACTCCAAACACTAAAGTGCTTAAGAACTCTCTTACACTGAACACATTCCTGAGTATTTGCACAAATAGGAAAAATACCGAGTGTTGAAAACATAATATCCAAAATATGTTCACGTCTTGAGTGTTTTGTAGGAAGTTAACTGGGTCTTTGTGACATTTCTAGGGAAATGAGACATGAGTAGGAAATGCAACTTACCTGGGGCCAAGTCCTGTAGCCTCTACTTAGGCTCTCTTTAGTGGCCTTGATTTGATCAATTGATTGATTGAGAAGGGAATGCAGTGTTCATCCAAAAGTTATTATGGGATATTTTAAACCTTTTTAAAATGAACCTCTCATTCATTTCGTTTTTTTTATTATACAGTCTGATCAATGCATTTGTACACAAAGAAATAGTGAAATAAAATTCTGGCATCATCTTATGTCCTAATCTATAGAAATGGCATGAAGTATCTGAGCTGGAATGCGAAATCTGGAGAAAGTAGTAAGGTAGTTTCCGGTGCTATTTTTGTATTTCCTGAGGCTTGTGTCATTATGTGCTGCCTTATTACTATTCTCTTCTTATATAAGATATGAAAATAACAGAGGGAAATTGCTTTTCCATTCTATTTCCTGAAGTCTAAAACACACCATTATTTCATCTTGTATTCAGATATCTCTGATATTTAAATGCTGAAGATCCATGTAGTTGGATGCTTCATAATATATGTCCGTGTTCTTGAGACTTTGGTTTATGTTCAGAGTTCCTTTGAAGTGTTTCTTTACTTCATTACTTGGCAATTCTGTTCTCTCTCATTCGGTCCAATTAAAGGAATCTTTCTTTTTTCAACTAGATTATGGGTTCTTTTTCATCGATTTTGTTTGTTTTCTAATGTTTCTGTCCCTGAATGCTGAATCTCACTCAGATTAGTCTGTTACAAGTTGGTCAGTTGATGAAGCCAAATGCTATGTATAGTAGGAACAAATGTACTGTATTTTTGTAAGCTATACTGTAGTGTGTGGAACTGTTACAGTGGCAATACAGTAGCTCTTAAAATTATTTATTTTTATTGTAGTGGCACAACCCATTTGGTTTCAGGTTGTGTCAGTATTGTGAAGGAGAAATATCTAACTTCAGTCACAGTTCTTTTAACTGCTGCTACATCTTGACATTGTTACTGATGTACTGTAGATGTTTTCTTTGCACTTTAACAGGTGTACAACATGTTTCAACATCAAAGCCTTGGAATTAAAGTCAGCATTCGAGTGACAAAACTAGTCCTACTTCGCAGTCGACCTGTGAGTTCTAATTCATTTTTACCCTCTGCTATAACTGTACTACTATAGTTTTACAGGCAGAGCAGGATCTCTGTCCTGTGTGGGTGAGAAGTATGGATGTTTGGCCATAGGATCACAAAATGTAACTAGTGTGTGCTGTGTTACGCTAGATAGTGTTATAGATGGAAGTACAAGGGGCCACAGAAGTGGAAGGAACTGCAGTCCTTTTATGTAGCCCTTCTGAAAAATCTTTGCCTATAGTTGTGAGCCAATCTCAGGAGTTAATTGTTAGAAAAATTATATGGCTCTGGTATCAGAAATAATAATACCAGACTTAGGAGACTTTTGAAGCTTGTGACTGCTGCCAGCTGATGGAATTTGTTCTGTATATCAAATGGCAGAGCTCAGTGTGGATTACAAAGCTCCTACTTCACCCACTCAGGTGAAGTTGGTTTCGTGCTTTTTCATTTTCTAATGTTTGTGTATTTGATCCTCAGTTGTTTGGTGTTTTTTTATCAGAGGCATGATGATTTCGTAAACACTGTGATGAATATTTGTTCTTTTGTATCCCTTTCTATACAAAAGGCCAAGTTATCTATTGGGCATCATGGAGAGAGGTCTCTGGAGAGCTTTTGTCACTGGCAAAATGAAGAATATGGTGGAGCAAAATACCTTGGTAACAACCAGGTTCCTGGTGCGAGGGATGACACCCCTCCTGTGGATGCTGCAGTTTTTGTAACCAGGTATAATGAGGTCAGGTTTATCAGTTTTCTTAAGCAATACTGGCCCGTAGTCTGTGCTGGGATTATCTGGTCCAGCAGTTGTCCAAGAAAAAGATCCACTGATGATGATATGTTTGCTGCCTATGTGCTGTTTGGAGGGCTCAGATGCTTCAGATGAAGTGTTTTGTTTATGTGTACTTAATGCTGTTGTGCAAAAGCTTTATCACAGTTGTCTCGGTAGCGTGTCATAGTCAGGATACAGTTAAGACATGTCTGTAGAACGGGTGATACCTTTTTCTCAGACCAGGTGGTGTAAGTGGAAAAGAGATAGGTGAGGTTTAGGAAGACACAAGTCTTCATTCTACAAGAAAGAAGCTGCCAAGTTGATAATGTGGGTAAGAACAAGCACCTTAAATTTGATTGGGTATGCATATTGAGCACTCTGGGAGGAGAAATAGTTGGTACCTCTGGAGCATACAGTGTGCTGGTAGGAAGAAGATGGTGAGGGAGCTATCTCCTAAAGAAAGAGAGAAATGAATACCAGAAGCTAAATTAATTTTCTCTTTGCCTTAGGAAATAACCACTTTAACATCTCACCCCCTCTGTCAATCCTCAAGTCAGTCATTCTTAAGTTGTCTGTATGTTTAAAACCTGCTGCATTTATTTCAGGCATGAAACAATCTGTGTATGAATGTTACAGAAAGTTTCCTTGTACCTGCAGCACTGCTTACTGATGAAGCAAACATATCAGAGTATGGCCCGGATACAGTAAACAAAAAGGATATCTTTCATGTTAACTCGTAGTCTTTTTTTCCTGTACTTTCCCTACCTGAACTCAACCTCAGAGAAAAATGCAAATTCCATGTTCCCTACACTCATTGTGAGTTATGAGCAGCAAATATCTGGTTGTGTAAATTGTGTGCTTTAAACTTTAAGAATGCGTTGTTTCAGAAATGACTACTGAATAATTAAAGTGAGCACAAAAATGTAGTGTAAGATGGCTTCTTTATGTGCTCGAAAGACACTACTTCCTACCTCCCTCTTCCCTAGATTGAGACAGGAAATGTTTGTACTGCAGTTAGATATTGCTCACCTGTGCTACCTTTTTTTTCCTGCCAACAGTGTAACTAGAAATGCATGCTTTTGCATAAGCTGCTGTTCTGACTGCAATTGTCTCTTGTGTTAACAGTTGCATTGCAAACTTATCCACTGGATTGTGGTGAGTGTTCAGTAAAATAGCTGGCAAGCAAGGCATGGGGCCAATGAAGCTCTAAAGAGTGCACCTTCACAGACGTGTGCAATCCCCCCAGATCTTTTTCTCTCTCTCATATTCACTGTAGTCCAACCCAAGCACCTAAGCAGCTACTTAGCATTTTAGGCAGGGTGAGTGGTTGCTTTGAAGTCAGTGGGCTGAACATCCTGGTTATAGTTAAGAATGCGTACAGCCTAAATAAATAACTAACATTTTTGTTGAACTCATCTGGGCATCCAGTTGTCCTGCATGACAAGTGAGGCATACAGAATCTCTTCTGATGTGTTCTAAGCGCTGGATGGAGGGAATGAGTGGAGCATTTCATCTGTGCATTCTGTCTGCAGCTTACAAATTGAATGCATAATGTCATGTTAAATGAGTTGAACTCAGGCATTTGAGGAAGAATTGTAGAGATGTTCATTGGGTTCAGTAAATATGCAGCTTTTGTGATTGGAGTAGTTGGAAAAGTACAGATTCAGTTGGGTTAGAAGCTAGGTTCAGATTTTGTGAGAAAGTTCAGGCCAAGGAGCACATTGCTCTGTGTAAGAGCAGCATTCCCCTGTTTGATAGGTCACCAGTGTTTACTTGTATACTTCCTTCTTGCTGTGTCTTGTTATCCTAACCCACCCTGCTTCTGCTGCAAAGAGGATGCTGTGTTCTTGGAAGATTTCTGGCCAAGCAGCCTGATTCCTCTGTCAGGGTTTCTACTCTTGGCTTTGGAAGTGTGTGTCCCTTGACCCTCTCCAGACTGGACCAGTAGAGGATGTGGGAGCAAAAGCATGTCCAGCACAAGCAATAGAACCAGAAAAAGCAAAAGCTGAATTTTCAGCAGCTGCTTTAAGAGTAGGAACAGATTATTTGGGCTCAACCTCTGGAATCAGAGAACTTTCTTCAGTCTTGCTGCATTCATTTGAAATGCCATGGCACGCTTGGCTCTTGGAACTTCACTTATGACTGGCTTTCCCCATATACTCATTTGTATGCGGAAGTAGATAACCTCCTTAAGTTGCAGCTAAGGGGAGTACTATATCTGAGGTAAGGTGTACCACTGCCCAGCTAAGTAGGTAAGGGAGACAGTGGTAAAAATCTCTGAAGGTTTGAATGTAGTGCAGTGGTTTCTAGAATCATCACACTTCTGTTGTTCAAATTCTCATTTTGAACTTACAGAAATTCAAATCTCTGGCATTTACAGGTATTACACTTCATATTTTAATGGGCAGCTGACCAGAATAGTTTCTTTCTGCAGAATCTGTATCTTAGTGATCCTAGAAGCATGTTTCATTTAAAACACATTCTCTCTGTTGATCTTCTATTCTTTGCATTCCTCAGAAAATCTTCAGATATTCTGCTGCTCTCCCAACTTCTTGGCCATTTAGGTCAGTCACTAGAGTATAGGTGATAAGGGAACATAGCAGAGAATCAATCAGCACTGATAAGAACATAATTCAGAACTGTTACTCAGCGAAGACTTGTGTTTTTTTCTGATGATCTGCTGTAGTTATTCCATTTGCAGCCTGCTTGTTGCCTCTGCATTTCTTCAGCTCTTCACCATCCCATTAAGTGGGCAAGTGAAGCAATTCCATATGCATTTTAGAAGCTGGGCATATATTGCAACTAAATATATATTTAGGGTGATTTTTTTTTTTCTTTTTAGCAAGGTTTTGCCTGTACCCATTTCCTCTGTCCTTTAACTTTGTGACCCAGCAGGGTTAAACTGGTCAAAAGATATCATTTGAAGGATGCTGACAACTGACTATTAAACAGAATACTTCTCATTCATGCTGCACAGTTCAACTACTGTCCTCCTTTCTTACAGGAAGGACTTGAATTGCAGAATTTAGCTTAGCACAGTTAGGTATTTTTTTCCAGTTCATGTGAGCCAGATGGAAGAGTGACTTTAGGAGGAGTTCTGAGCTTCTTTTCTGGCTCTCTTTATTGAGTAAAACAACCCACTTATTGTCATTTTTTCAAAGGAATTGTTTAATCTTGCTATTGAAAACGTACTCTATGATAAAAGTGATAATGACTGAGTATTTCAAAGATCCCTAAGAAGTCAGAACACATGCACTACTTGATTCAGCCGGTGGCTAGAAGTGGAGAGGAAATTTAGTTCGCTGCCATAGCATGCAATTTCAGTACATTATCCAATACTTAGTGTGATAAGGTCAGATCTGGCCTTGGATTTGAATGGCAGCTCCTGGAGTGAGTTTTATTCCAATATAGCTCTGTAAACCATCCTGCTAACATCCTGTAATGTATCCACAGGTGAGACAGATCTTTCTTAATGCCTGTGTGGTCTGTAGTCCCTCTCATGATTTTCCAGGAAAGAACTTTATGAATTTCAATGTGTAGATTTTATTTAGGCAGCATCTTGTCTTTGAAAAAAGACTGAGATCCACTGAGCTCATTTGAACGTGCTTTTGTGTTTGGCCAGAGTTTTAGGGTAAAACTTAAACAATAAGTCCAGTAATTTAAAGCCTAGCATCTTCATGCAAGGCCTTTTAATAGAAGGAAGTATGGTGTCTCTTGGACTTTATAGGATGGGCTGGGAAATCTCATACTTTCAAGCCTACCTGCAGTGAGCTGGGTAGTTATGTTCAGTTCTTTTTGCTGACCTATTTCAAGTCCTACTCTGACCAGACAGCATCACAGCACTCTCTTTACAAACAAGGATTGTTCTACCTCTCTATGAGAGTGTGCAGTTTCTGCTGGATCACTTATAAACCCCTTGTTTTATGGCATGGTGGCACTTTCTCCAGGAAGCTGCCCAAAAGTGCCAGGCACCTTTCAGTGTAGATAATGGAGTGCAAGGAGTAAAACTTGCTGTGCTTTGTTTGCAGAACCAGCCAGCCCCTGAGGAGAGAAGCTTTTCTAGCAATGGCCTTTTGCCATTTACTAATAGTTCAGCTATCTGTTGTCACAAGAAAAGCATCTGTTTGATTTACCAGTTTATATAACATAATAAGTCCTTAAATAAACCTCCGTCAAGTTGGCCCTGGGAACTCAAGCGGGTGTGCTTTTGCCAGCTCTGTCAGGAGACTGTCATTAGTCTTCTTTGGAAGGGCTGGAATGCCAAGGTGTCGAGACACAATAAGGCTGCAGTGAAAAATGAAAGCTGGGGCTGGTGTGTGGTCGTAGCTTCCAATTTTGTTTTGTTCCTATCCGATTTTTTTTTTTTTTTAACACGTTGGTAGTTGTTACGTTTTTTCTGAATTGAAGCATTCTGAGATTTCAATACCTGCTTAGCAAGAGGTGGTAATAGTTATTCTTCCAAGCCTTTGGCAAACTGATTTCTCATTTCTAAAGAGTTTGGTGTGAAGGTTTTAGGCTTGTTAGCCGCAATCCTGAGCCTTAAATACCTTTTCCTATAAAGCCTAATTTCATACTTTTTATTCACAGAAGAAGTACTTCTAGACTTTCTCCATTCTTCTTTCTGCCACACTCTCGAATTCAAAATCCTTTCTGGGACTTGGCATTTCAAACAACACGTTCCAGCTGTACTAATGTGATTCTCTCACTAGCCTTGCCTTAGGGTGAGGAAAGCCACAACAGAGATTATGGTTTCTTGGCTTCCCTTGGGCTAAGGAACTTCAGAAATGTACATGATGCTTTTCTATTCCTCTTCATAGCAGATGGTGCTGCAAAGCAGGTCTGAAGATAGTTCCTAAATGTTTAGGCCTAATTGCTTATTGAAATATATTCAAACCATTAATTTAGTTATAAAATACTTCTCTCCCCACGCTTGTTATGCTCTCATGAGGGTTCTCATTTACAAAATCTTCTCACTTGAAGTAGTATTACTTAGACAGTGAGCTTCAAGGGTTTTTTTTCCTGCTTCTGTTTAACAAAGATCCGTGGATCTTTGGCAGGATGTGTGGATGCCAGTGTCATATGTAGTATCTATTCCTGCTTTAGTGAGATTCAGGGAGACTAGATGAGATGTGGAGAGATAACAGAGAGAAGATAAAGTCCTTTAAACCTCTCTGTTGGATTCCAATCATAATATGGCATAGTTGACAATAATATGTGTAGCTGAAGCCTGTTCACCTGGCTGTTATGTGGAAAATCCTGAAATTCTTTTTTTCTATACCAACATCTGTCATTCTCTGTTTAGTCCTGCTTCTCTCTTGTCCTTCTGTGTTGCAGTGAAAGAAGAACTGAGAATTTCTGGGTATAGATGATCAGTTCTGTGTCTCCAGGCAGTGACCCCACTTATCCTTTCCTGCCTTTTGATAATGCAGTTCTCTTCTCAAAATGAGAGATTCATTATTAATCCAGGTGCTGAAGTCTCTCTTCCTAGAGACAGTCTCATATACGATATTGCGATACTCTGCATGCAAAATCTGAAGTATTAAATTAGATAGTGAGACATGGAGCTGATTCACATAATTGCTTGTAATCTTACAGCAGCAATCAGTGTTGCTGTCTGTGCTGTCACTGTGTAGACTGCACAGCAGTTAAATAAAAACCAAAATCCCTCTACTCCCATGATACGTGAATCATGCATCACTGCTTTTTCCTAGCCTGGAGTCTGGAGGCACAGGATACGTTTGACTTCTGTTCTGTTTTGCTTTCTAGGACAGATTTCTGCGTACACAAAGACGAGCCTTGTGACACTGTGGGTAAGTCAAAGAAGTAGGGGAGAATATTTTGATAGCCAACTCTATGCGGAGAGGAGCTTTTGGGGCAATCTTTCATTCTTTGATTTAATGTAATGCTGTGTTTGCTATTCTAAATACCTCTGTGATGCAAATACAGATTAGTATGGGGTATGAACTATAAATAATCCTTTAAATACTAACCCTTCTAGGCGCTGGAGGACTCTGAGTTTAGGAAGCAATCTTAAGTAACCTTACGTTTTTGGAGTAGATGTAGAATTAGATAATTAGAGATTAAGAAATTGTCTGTATGTCTGTAATGTTCCTTCCAGTGCTCCCTCACCTCATTTGTCAAACAAGAATTTGCTAACTAATGAATGTATTTGCAGCTGTAAGAACCTGTGTAACAGTCACAGATCAAACTGGCACGTAGACACGGAGAAGAATACCTCATTGTAGGAAAGCCAAGTTAAATCTTCTTTTCTGCCTCCTGCTTCCTAACTGCCTTTAATCTTACCCAACCCCTACATCCTACATGATCCATCTATTTATTTATTCTTCTTAGGTAGCAGTAATCTTCACTGTATCTGTTCATCTGGTGTGTTTTTTTAATCTTGACAGTAGCGGTAGTGTGTGGAGGCATAACTCAACATCCTCTCTGTGATGATTACATTACTTTTTTTTTTTGAACTTGCCTCGAAGTCGAACTGCCCGCTGTCCCACGTACTGTGTGAACTTGGAGTGGATCCTGACTTTCAGCTGATCTTAAACTTCAGGGTTTGCAGAGGTGCTTGGAGACCAGGAGTCTGTACTAACAGCAGCAGGTGATGAGGGACATGGGGTATCCTCAGCAGGAGTTCTGGGGCTGCTTATAGAAGTCTCATTTTAGAATGCAGACCCTTCCATCTTTGTGTTATGGAGTCTGATCAGGTGAAAGGAAATAATGAGCTGAAAAATGCATACATTTTCTTTTTAAACATGAGCAAGGCTTATATGTTTAAATTTTCCAGTGGGAATCCCTCACAGTGCATTTGTTCTTTGTCCAATTGAAAACACTTCTACTACTACAGAGGAAGGTTTTTTGTGCCTGCATCTGAAGATGCCTGTGGTAAGATATAATATGTAAATAAAGAGGAAGAAGAAAAACTGATGGAAGATATATGCTGACCGAGGTCAGGGCTTTTTCCATTTTTAAAGACAGTGATGTTGAAGATCTCTATTCAAGGAATGTTGTAGACAGCATGACTAAGGAAATACTTTTATGACTTTTTTTTCTGTTTGTAAACTATCCGAATACTTTCTTGTGCTGAAGTCTATGGCTACAGTGGAAAAAGTGGAAGATCAGAGCAATAAAGATTAAGCTTGTTAGATGCTATTTCTGGTGTAGTTTTTTGTAGACTTTGAGAAGATGGATGTTGCAGTGAGGAGAAACTGTTTGGTCTCTTTGCTCTCTTCAGTCCTACTTTTCTTTACTTCTGGCGCTAGCATCTTCACTTCTGCATTTCCTATGCCCTGCTGTTTCTGTTGTTGGAGCCCAGAGTCAGTGTCCAGATCAAGTCTTTCATCATAAGATACCTACTTAATTTTTTTTAATACTGTTGAATTAAGTAAAAATTTTGATGACATCCATTTTCGAGCATTATTGCCCGTGCCCAAGTTGGTGAGCTACTGCAGTTGTCTCAGATCAACTACCTGCTTAGGCCCTTATCTTTGTATTGCATATTTTGAAATGTTACTTCAAAACTCTAGGACTAGGAACTGTTCTGGTAGGCCTGCACTCTGAATGAAGTTACAGTGTATGTTGATATTTCATCTGTCACTGCCTTGAGAAATAGCACTTATGCTTGGAGCCTGGAAGAAGATAACAATTCTTCTGATCATCAGCTTGCTAAGGAGAAATGCAGTAGTGAGATATGAAATTGGAGAATGGTGGATTTTGGGAGATTCACATCCAGAAAAGAATTCATGTTTCATGTTTCTGATTCTTACACAAGAGCTAAAGCTGTGACACAGTATCAGATAGTTAAGGACCACATGTCTAATGCCCTAAATCGATCATATTTGTGATTTGCACAGAGGTCACTGACTCTGTTTTCAGTGTTTTAAGTTCATTTCCATTTCTCTGTCAAATACATGGGCGATATAATTATATGGGTTTTTTTTCTGCTGGTGAAAGTTAGCCAATATGTAACTTTTTATATTACAGACGTTAGACCAGAACAGAATTTGGCTTTGTGTTGTTTGTGTATCACAGCGGAGGAAGAATAAACTAAGGAATATACTTTTGTGGCATACCATCCATTTAAAAAAGTGTTTGTAATGCTAAGCTTCAATTGTGTGAAAGGTTTTCCAGTTTTCCTCCTTGATCAGAACAGGGAAAAAATATGTCATCACAAAGAAATAGGTTTTAATAGCCACCTCCATTCTGTGTCCTGCATACATGGATTAAATAAGTAAGCATGTAGTGTGGAATTTTCTTCAGTTTATTATTAATGCAGCAGTCAAAGTGGGTTGATGCCCATTGGTGAGCAGTACTAGCTTTTTAAAAAACGTGCTGATACTTCAGCCATCTCTGTTGTTGCTAGGTTCTCATTCCTTACTCCAGCACCCACAGTCACTTCCAAATCAGCAAATGTACCTGCAAAAGCAAGAAGCTATTCCAAAGAGTGACATTGCATTTGGTCTTGAAGATGTTGCTGAGATTACAGTAAAGTTCTGAAGAACTGCAACTTGCTTTCATTTCTTACCTTGCACTTCCCTTTTGTATGTGAAGAACGGTCTCACTAGATGCATGTGATTCTTTCTACCCTCTTACGGATAAAGCTGGCCATTGCAGTGTGATGCACTGCTGCCCTTTAAAGGAAAAGGCACCTTCTTGGTGAGCCGGCCATCTCCTAAACTAGGAAACTGAGGCTGCTGCTCTGTATGAGGTGTAGAATCTGGACTCTAGAATACTGACTTTTATTCCCAATTCTGGCATTGAAGTTCTGTGTGACATTTGGCAAGTCACTTATGTTTGGAATGCTTCTGTCTACCTCTATGAAATGGGGGTTTTAGTGCAAAGCTACAAGAGATTGTATGGCTTAAGTAGTTCATGTATAAAGCTGTATGGTGCATATATATAAAATGTACAGTGCAAATGTGAGTCAGCAATCTAATGTTGCTGAGTCATATACAGACTCCATTAGATTATTTGCACTAAAATTAGTCTATTTAAAGCACTGTAAGTATTTTTTGGGGAGAGGGAAGGGGGCTTGTTTTTTTTTTTTTTTTTTTTTTTTTTTCTTGTGAGAAATATGCAAGCAGAATTCTTGGTGGAAGTATTGAGGCTCAGCTGTTGTTTGGAAGTGGGATTGTGAAATTTAAATGGTTTATAAGAGGTGTTCATTTGTGCTCAAAAAGATCCATATTGAAAAACCTGTCTGGAATCTTTGCTTGCTATGCAGACACAGAGAGAAAACAGCAGCAGGAGGTTTGTATTTGTATTCTGGCAGGGGCCTCTCTCTGAAACCAGTTGCTCTGGGGACTTGGTTCAAATTTTCTTGGCCCAGCTGCCAAGGTAGTGTGGAAGGTTACATAATGGCTGAAACAAGCTCAAAAATTGTGAAAATATGTAGGTATGTCTTTGTGGGGTGATACCCCACTGGCTGTGTCAAACAACAGAACCACATTTGTTTAAGGAATATTTTATTAATGCTTATTGCCCCACTTGGTTTTGTGAGTAAGCTGTAAGAATGAATGAATTCAAAAAGGAGGGGGAGAGAAGGAAAACACTATGTCTGCATGCAACACATTTGCCACAGTTGTGTTTCAGTAGTCTCAGTTGCTGGTAGGCTCTGCAGTTTGAGAGCAGGAGGTGTGCTTTGTGCAACGTAACCTTGACACACACCAGTCAAAAAGTTTGCAGTCTGCTGCTGCTTCAGACTCATCTCTCGTGATGTGACTCCAACCAGGTCTGCCGTTTCCTGCAGAAAAATCTTTGTTCCAATTGAGCTGCCTCTAAGCCAGCCAAATTGAGAGTTTAATGTCTAGCTATTAATATCAAGCTGCAGCTTGGAGCCTTGCACGTTGTAAGGATCCAACCTTTCTGTGACATAAGCAGATTGAGAATGCCCCTTTCGTTCAATATTTCCACTGCTAGTGCCAAAAAAGCAGCTTTATGGTTAGTTAGGAATGATCCTGCATATTTCAAGGCAAAGCTTGGACTTTATTCCTCAGTGTACATGTTACCCCAGATCCAAGCTGAAGCTTCGCTGTATTCAGCTAATAGTAAAAGTAGGGGCAGTGTGGAATTGGGAAATGGAAAATGAGAAAGTGTCTTAAATATCCTTAAATTGCCCTGGTTAAAAATGTCTTTACCTCTTCTGCAGTCACATATGCTTTCTGTGGCTAGATGTTGGGGAAAAGAAAGCAGAATACAGTGTATATACTGCAGACAGGCAGGTTTAGTTGAAGAAATAGCTGCCTGGAGAAAACCGAGCATCAGAGCAGAAGTGGTTGAGAAACTGAAGAAACAGTTTTCCAAGCTGTTTCCACAAGTGAATCAGTGTGTTGTGAAAAGCAATCCCATCTCCTGACTGGCTTTAACTGAAGGGCTCCAAGGTAACTTATTAAAGGAGTCCTGGGGGTTATAAATTCTTGTATAGTTTGTGTCCTATATTTATTTATTTGCTCTTCCAAACACAGACTGATACGTGTGTGGTTTCAGTTTTGCCAATGTTGCTGCTTGGTAGCTGTGCAGATGATGTCCTTCTGCTGTCCCAGTGTGTTCATATCGTGGTCATTTCTTCCTTTCATGAGAAGTGCCATTGTGGAGAGCTGCATCCTGTGGGGCTAATGGCTAATTTTCCCTCCCTTAACAATTACACCCTGGTTTCTTCTTATGAGTACTATAGCACAGAGTTTTTAAAATATGTCCAGGTTTTCCAAATCTGACATTTGATGTACTCATCACTGTAGATTTTATCCTTTTGTATTGCATGTAGAGCTCCTGAAAAAATGGACAATGCATTTTTAGCTTTTCCTTGCTGATTTGCTTGTGCAGTCGGGTGGTTCCTGTTCTCAGCAGTAGCAGTTCTTATCAGTCCTGTGCTGTTCATTTAAACCTTCCTCCCTGTGTAATATAGATTGCAGACCCTTAACAGTGTCACAACAGAGAATTAATCCCTAAGGAAAGGGAAAAGACTATTTGGTTTGCTGTGAGTGGAAAAGAAAAGGAATTCTCACATTAAAAACATTTTCCATAGTGGTTCGTGTTGAATGTTTCTGTATATTCCAGGGCGGGTTTTTATTTGATGCCAGAATAAATAGAAATACCTGCTGCTTAAAACAATTCATTAGAGAAGCAGTGCCTGGCTTTAGCAAAAGCCTTACTGAGACTGTCCTCCAGACCAGAATCAAACACGCTTCAGTGCATTAAAATGAACATATGGTCGGTTAAAATGTCCCTTAAAGGGATACTCTTTAGTTAATTTGATGTTTGTGAATGAGCAGGACCTCACAGCACTGCAGATTTTTCTATCGGTTGTGGCTGTGTATGGCAGTGTAGAATTAGGCTGCTGGCTTCACGAAACCAAAGGGAGCCATGCTACAGTACAGTGGAAGACTTTTTCTCTTGCCTTCTGGTTGCTAAGGAATAAATACTCAGCTGCACAACTCAGACAGTGCAGAGCTGTGCTATTGGACATATTCATCACTACCATCTTTAGTGCCCCACCCTTCTCACAACGGCCTTCCAATTTCTTTTCACCAGCTAGCAATCTCTCCTCTTCTAAGTTCTTAATAAAAATTTGTGTGCCAGTAGAGTTTAATATAAGATTGCATGCATTTTAATAGAAACATTGGGATGAACAAAGCCACTCAAGTAATCACAAATTCCTGCTAACGCAACCCTTGCTCTTCCTCGCTTCAATGTGCTGTTTGTGCTTTTCCTTCTTGCTTCTTTTGGGGACACAGTTTCAGCAAGGCTGCTTTGCCTGTGCACAGCTGTTCAGTCCCCAGTTGTGAGCCTCTGAAGGATAAATCTAGCTTCCACTAGACTCATTGCATGAGTTTTCTCCTAGAGAGACTTGTGGCTTGGGGATACCTGAGATGTCTTTGGAAAACCTGATGTCCTGAGGCTGGTGCTTTGTACTTCCTGAAAATTAGCTGTCATCTCAATTAAGATGTCTCTATTTGGGCATTCAGAATTACTGAAAGTTTTTAAAATCTCGCAAAGAAACAATAGTCTGTGAGAGCCAGAAAACAAAACCTAATAGAAACAGAAGTGAAACTGACCAGTCTGCTTTTGGAAGGGCAAGTGGGAAATGCAAACAAAGGCTGTGTACAAATAATCTGTTTCCCTCTGTCCAGCCTGTAAAATAAATAAAAAAGCTGGGCATGCCAGTTTAAGCAGACTACGTATTTATTGTGAAATGCATCAGCTTTCTCATTGATTTATATGAAAGCTTATGATGTGTGCAGTGTATTTAGTTGAGAGAAGTGTTGATACTGTTTTGTAAAGACCTATTTTTTCTTTTTGTTGTTATGGAAAGTGAAACATTTGAATTTTGTTTGCCTTTGGGTTTGTTTTGCAGCTCAGTAGACTTGTTTAGGTTTGGCTTTATTCATTCCATGTTCTAATGGCAGTAGTGGATTCTTGGTCTCCTTAGATGAGAAGTAACTATGGCAGAGAGATAGTAGCCAAACACCAGTGGCTGTGCTTAGTTTGGATCCTTTATGTTCCCATTGTACATAGAAAATAGGTAATTGATCAACCAGTCTGTTCTGTTCTTAAAATTAATTAAGCTGTTAGTGCTGTTTTCTGAATTCTGGTTATCTCAACCTTTTTCTTCATTTTCTCTCTGTTTTTTCATGTCTTGCAGAGGGAACAATTAGCTTATGTAATTAAAATAAATGAAAGCTTTTAGTGGAGGGAGAGTGACAGATCTTTCTGACCATTTGTCACTGTTCCCCCTTCCATATGTACGTAGCTCTGAAGCATCACAGATCCTCTGTTGCTCTCATGACTAATCCCCTTCCCTTGCCTTTTTGTTGAAGGTCTGTTTGTCTTTGGTGGTGGTTCAGAGCTCTTAGAAACTCTTGCTCAATTTTGTTCCTTCATCTTCTCTTTTGTTCAGCTGGGGCTGGACACTGAGAAGCTGCTCTCCCGGGAGAGGCCTGGATGGTCTGTCTTCCATCACGCTAACCACATGACTTGCCCACTGGGGTTATGGAATTTCCCTACATTTGCTACACTTTGTTCTTCATAAACCTCCAGCAGTTCCTTATTAGTTTTCCTCCATACATCATTTTCTTTTTGTAGCCCCAGTATGTATTTTCATTTTGTTTTCTAATTATTTTTCTGTCTGTCTTATTGTGACTCCTTGCAAAATTAATGCAGTATATTTAAGCTCATCTTTGCTCAAAAACTTCCCCTTCACCCATGGTCTTGTTAATGGCTTATGGTAGCGTGTTTTTGATAAATGCAGGACAACTGCCCAAAATGCTGTGGAAAGGAATAATATTATTCCTTTACCAGACAATGTATTTAACAGTAAAATTCCTCCAGGCCATCGCATCGCGTTGTTGTGCAAGGTGAATGCTGATTGCTATTTGAATGGAAGATATCTTCAGAAAACTGACTAGTTGCAAGTATTGTGTTAAGGTACTTTTCTATCAGGAATCTAGGACTCCAAACCAAATCCTAACCTAAAGTCAAATTGGTGTGCAGCTAAGCTCCTTATGTTCCCTTGATTAGGAGGAGTATGTCGTGAGGGAAAATATTTGTCATGACTTTGTTGGTATTTATTCTGACTTTATCCTTTCATTTCACCTCCATGTCATAACTCACTTTATGTACTAAATCATTGTGCAGTTCGATTGGTACAGGTGCAAACATGTACTGCATTCCACTCTAGGGCCATTTATGTCTGTGTGAAATTATATAGACGTGTACACAAAACACCTGGGAATTTTAGTCTTCTAGCTTGAAGGGAAGATATCTATGCAAGATTTCTCTTCCACACCTTCTCAACCCCCAACCCTTTCCTACGTTTAGAGCTTTGATATGCAATCACTGCAGGGAAAAGCTGTCTTGTTATTACTGTTTTAATTAACAGTTTCCAATGAATATACGTGACAGTGCCTCTCAGAAGTAGCATAGTAATTTTCTTCTAGCATGGAGTAAAAATAATCAAAACCTTAATTGAAAAAGAATGCTTCTTTTTTCTTTTGTGCAACAAGCACTTCTCGTATTTTGAATTTGTGTGTATGTGTAATGCTAGAACTGCTGAGTTACAGTTTTACCTCCTGGACAGTTTCTCTGCCTTGATTGTTTTCTAAATTAGAGATGATTTGTAGGACACTGCCTGAAGAACCAAGGCTTTTCTTATGGCTAAATTCCATTTAATCACGACTTAAAGAAATCTCTGCTGTTTATCTCTGAAGGCAGTCTTTGTATTTGCAAACAGACAGGCTGAAGGCAGAAGTCTAATTGATGTCCAGCTAAGCACACACTGCCAAACAAATGTCAAGAAAAGCTCTGGAACTGCTCCTTGCTACTGTGTGTGAGAAGTTGAGAAGTCTTTGAGGCAAGCATGAGCAAAACAATTTTGGTATATTAGATCTGTAGACAGACAGCTTCTGTTTGTTGGGGTTTGCAGTATTTCTGCTGTTGTCTCTTACCTCTTCCATGTCAATTGAGATTTGCATATTGCAGGCTTTACATGCTTTCTGCACTGCTTCACCATCTTCACACCTTAGCTCCATAACTTCCCGTTGCTGTGGAATTGTTTCTCCGGAGGATTCTTGCAAGAATGAACATTAAAAAATAAAATCTCTTTCACTTTCATAGCTCATCTTGCTTCATTCTTTCTCTTTTTTAACATAAGACTATAGAAGGAGAGATGTTTTCTACAGTGCCAAACCTCTTTGTCAGTACCTTATAAATAACCCATTGCTTGCTGTTGATATCTGTGCTAGAAATGCCAAGACAAGATTCTCCGCAGCAGAAAGCAGGCTTTTCTGCCATGACAACCATTCAGACTAAGTGAGCTAGGAAAACATGAGAGTCAGAAGAGTATTTGCCCATTGTTTCTTATCCAAAGACAGGGAACAGATTTTGCACATCCTGACTTCCAGTCCAGTGCCTTACCTGCTAATTCATGGCATCTCCCTGTTAATCAGACATTGTGGGTGTTTTTGTTTATGGTGCTTTTCTTCAGTAAAATTCGAAGCTCTTCACTGAGATCAGAACTGTTGTCCCCACTGTACAGAGAAAAGGAAGCCTTTAGATGTGAAGAGGCATGCTAAAGGATAGAGCTGGCTGAGTGTACCCCACATCTCTTGAGTCTCAGACCGATCCTTCAGCTGGAGGCAATGCTATCTCTTCCCAGGCTTTCCCAGTGTGAGCTTCGGTTCTTTATGCAGCTTCTGGTTCTTCAGGTCAGCCCTTCTACAGACCAGAGGTTTGTTTCTTCTTTTTGTTGCTCACAGCTTTGTTTTTTACCTCTGTTCACACACTCCAGCCTGGTCAGTCAGCTGCAGACTGCAGTCACGTACTGCTTAAGAAAGCATGGTGCATTTACAATTGAAAAACCTCTGAAGTTTTTCTTCTCCCCCTGTCAGACATAGATGGCTTTTATCCAATTGACTGCTTTTCAGTGTCTTTATCCTCTGCTGGCTTGAAAACATTTCAGATAGTTTCTATTGTTTTATAGACCCTGTAGCTAGAAAACCAGTCTGTGTAAAAACATCTGTATGTAGCTGTGCAATAGGCTACAGACGTAGGGTAGTAAGGCATGATTGCATTCATTGTAACGTTTGCTCCACTGAATAATCAGAAGCATTCCAGTTGCACACAGGATATGTAAGAGTAGAAGAAGGAAATGAAGGACAGTTGTGTACTGTACTTTTACATTTCTTTTGTTTTGCAGCTTCGAAGACTAAAATGCAGTTTTTGAGAGCAGGTTTAAAAATGCAGAGATGAGATTTTACTGGTGATAACCAAGAAGCTGCACTGGGAAGTCTGCATAAAACACAAGCAAAATATAGTTTGTTGGCAGCACCTCCCCCAGAGAAGGAAGTTTGACCTGCACTGATTTTTCATTTGTTTTTTTCAACTTTGGTTTACCATCTGGTATCATAATGCAGTATAAAAACAGCCTATTTCACAGGATGTCTACAGGGTGTCTGATCATGGGAGGATTTTGCTATTCTAGTGCACTTAGTAGATTAAAAACAAGTTTAAGTCCTTGAAACTGTTTGTTTTTTTTTTTTAATTTCTTTGGACCTTCTGATGCCCCAGCACAAGCTCCAAGTTTCTCGGTTGTGATTATATTGCACATAAATGCAACACATAAGAATTGGTCACCTAACAGGACTCCGTGCCGCTAAAAATCTTCTTTGTGTTGACCAGCCTGGTGAAAATGCAGTAGGAACTGTCCTCCAGTACAAGCTCACAGCACAATCTCTAAATTTAGAGGTAATGGAATACCTGAATTTGACCAGATCTTCCTTGTGAAAAAACAGTGGGGTTTCCCTATCAAGCTACAGCCATTTTAGAAAGAAAGGTGAAAGTAAGAGACAGTGAATTTTTGACCTGAATCTCATTTTGACTAATTAGACCTAATTTGGACCTATTGTGAATGTCATACGTGCCTCCTCTGCATACATAGCTAATTTTGGTTTTCACTTTTAGTTTTTGGGAGATTTTTGTCCAAACAAAATCCAGTGATTCAAAGGACAGCTCACAGATACATACAAATATTTATTTGGGCTCGAGGGTTCTCTTATATGTATACATATGTTTAAATTTCAGATTTCTACCATCAGTAAGGTGTTTGTCTGCATTAGTGTGACAAGTTTTCTTTTTTTGCCCTTTCAATCAGCTCATAGAACTGCACTTAACCTTTAAAAAAAAAAAAAAAATTGCTAGATCCAACCCATCAAATATGTTTCTCCTCCTGCGTTCTTTCAGCATGATTTGTAGAACGCTAAGGATTTCTGTGTTTGCTTAACTTGGAATTAGCCTTGCATTTCTACTTTAGTTAGTGGTCATGAGCAGTCAGCAGGTTGAAAATATTTGTTGGCTTTGTGTAGTTGTGTCATACATTTTTGTGTAGCCATTTTGACTGATCTGTTTGCATTAAGGCTCTGTCTGGCCATAATTAGACTGCTGGGTACACGTTAATGTTCTGCTGAGCATCTGCTTGTTGGTTTTACTTATGTCATCCATCAAGCTCTAGCATGTGCAGCAATATTTGCTCTGTAGTAGACAAACAGAGTAAACACTGCAGTTCTTTATAAGTAAACAGTGGCCAGTAAGTGAGGAAACTCTGCGTGGATGTTTTTATTTATTGGAATATTAAACTGTTGCTCTAAAATGAGTCCAGCTCATTTCTATTCTATCTATTCAGTCTTCATAATACTTGAGATGACAGAAAAGGAAAAATTGAAAATAGAATTTATTTTAGGATTTGTTTTATATCTCTGTTTAAGAAACCTCTAGACAGCGTTCATATTTCCAATCTTGTATGCCTACATTTGTCATCTTTTCTGGTTATGCCAGAGAGAGAACGCCAGAGACAAGGTACTGTCTTTGCCTTGGTCATGTCAGGTTTCAAGTATGGATGATTAACTCCTGCTTATGCCTGTCCTGCCACGTGACTCTTGGTCACTTCTGTGGAAATACTGGTGCCACCTTGTAATCCTTTCATTCACCTCTTAGAACTGTCTCCTGCCTTGGATTTCAGCAAAGCAGTGCTGGTCAGAGTTTATCTGCTCTTCTAGATATTTTTTCTTGTCATTTATCTTGAGAGACCTTTACCAGCTGCACTGTAAACTGCTGTGACCTGAACTGAATGTTTGCCTTGATTATAAGAATTGACTCTGTTGTATGTTTATTTAGTTCAGACATTTGATAAAAGTTGTATTAGCCAGAAGAAAAAAAGTTGTATTAGTCTTTGCCCTTAGTAGGGAATCTTACCTACCAACCAAGAGTATACAATAGTTGGTGTTTGGGTTGCCTCGTGTCTTTGGAGCTGCTGTTCACACAGGAGATTTTGTCAGTGATGATTTTTGATTGAATATCTCAACAAAATTTCTCTTTTCTATTTTTATCCTTATCTTTGCTGTTTGATGCATGTCCAAACATAGGAGAGCTGCAGTCCATATTTGTTCAATGAACTGGTGTGTTTACAGAGATGCAGAATACTCAGTCGTGCACTGGTGTCTCTGAGCCATAGCAAGGTCTAAAAGCTGAAGTAAAAAGCTTTCTGTTTTTACAGTAAATTAAAAAAACAAACAAAAAAAAGAAACTAAGGCCAACCTTCTGAGGATGGGAGCTAAGTAAAAAGCCAGGAAATGGCTTCATGCTCATTCTCCACAGCCGGTGGTAATAATCCTATTGATTTCAGTAGGATTTTAATCAAGTTTATGGTGATCATGATAGCTGGTACAATTAGATTGGAAGTAATACATGTTCAGCATGTTTTTTTTCTGTGAATGCAAATAGCTGTGTAGCTATTTATGCTGTCATTAATCTGATGGATTTGTTGGGAAATTAATCTCATTACATGGCAGCTGACAGTTCACTGCCACTGGACACCAAAGCAAGCTCGTACAAAGATGCACTATCTGCTTGGTTGGAACCAGCTGTTACCATCCTAAATTCTCTCCATGAGCCACTTACTGAATGGGGCTTGACAGCTGAAAACCCATCCACTGTGGTGCAGATTCAGCACGTGGTTTCAATCAGGAATGCATCAGTTTGATTCAGGAGTGGAAATGTCACCATACAGCAGAGAAGTATATAGAAGCTTCTGCACTTCCCAGAGTGTTTTATTTAGAGGGATATGACAAGGGACAATGCTCCCCTTGTCAGTAGTTTAACATAAAAACCTAGAGCAATAATACGAGCACGTAGGTATGGGAATGTCCCACTGGCCCTCTGCAGGATGCAGCATCAGTAAGCTTCTTCAGTGCTGCCTGCAATTGCAGTCCTCCTGTGAGCCTCGTGTACTGCCATATCTGAATGCAGTCTATAAACTTCAGAGTATAAAGGCCTCCAGACTGAGACTGACTTGTATCTGAGAGGCCCCGGGGACTCTTCTGGCTGCTATCAGTCCTTGCAATTTGCTCAGCAATATTCATCCAGATTCATGTTTTCTTTCAGTAGAAGCATAAGTTTGAACATGAGAGACTTCTTATTGAGTGTGTGAAAAGTTCATCTTGATCTTGGTGAAAATTTCTCTCTAATTTGTGTTACTAAGTTCTTTAAAGGTGTCATTTTATTTTTGAGTAATTTAGAGGTACTAAAGAAACTAGATGCAGGACATGCTAAAAATATCTTCACGTTACCTCTGAAATTAGCCGCTACTTCTCCTGGCACTGTGATGTTTTATGGCTGCATGAAATACCACGCGAGTGTTCCCTTCCCATGGAGTAGAAGTCAGAGTGGGCAGCTCTTCTGGGGAGTCCAGAGGAGGGCACTTCAGACTGAGTCATTTAAACTGATGAGTTGTATGGAGTGTGTGCGTTTTGTACTTGTGTCTGTTTGTCCTCTTGTCTGTCTTTACATAAGTTTTTTAATCCATGGTCCAACTTGATCCGAATTTGAAGATATGTCTCAGAAATATTAGGATTTTTGGAGATTTCTGAAAGAGAAGAAAGTGAGTAGAGGAGAAAGCCTCCTCCCTCTAATGCTGCCACTGAAGGGAAAATCACATTGCCTACATGTACATCAGAAAGCCCCACAGCAAATGTGTGAAAAATGAAGTCATTAATTTTGCAGTGAGAGCTTTTTTCTTTCTTTGTTTTGTCACCTGCCCTTTCACCATGCTATCTTGCACTGGCAGAACAGACAGGCTGACCATGGTACTGCGTGAGGAGAGAAGGGGGAGCAATGGCAGTCATTTAGTCTCCTCTTCCTGCCCAGTGGTGGAAGGATTGTGTTCACTCCCTAGTACTGGCAGTAGAGGTAATAGTGCTGAGGAATTAAAGACAAGCTTCAATCTCTAGTGCGGTATAGGCTTCTCAGCCTAAGTTCCCACTTCAACAGAGTAACTCAACCCTATTAGCATTATCAGACACAAACTCTGGATTTTGCAGGTTTCTCGGATCAAGCAGGCTGTGAGGTTAAATCAGCACTCGGCAAAGAATTAAAACAGAAGGGCTGAACCAAGAACTGTTAAATAAGCTTATCAGTGCATGTGTTGGCTGGCAGTTTGACAAAGAAGCCAGGAGCTTAGATAACTCTGTAAGTCAGGATGTAGGAGCTGTAATTGAGAAGTATCACAGAAGCAATTTGGAAAAGCATCTGTTCAAAGTTTGATTACTGTGAATCATCCCATTCTGCTGGCTGGCTCTGCTAGTCGCCTGAGCTGCTCTTGTTTTGCCAAGAGAACAGCTTGACACGCATACGGTGCCTAAAAATAAAATACACTTTAAATGTTAACATGTTTCGAAAGTATAGATTCATTCACTTTTTGGGAGCAACAATTGCTTAGTCATTCTTTAAGAACTGGGAAAGAATTTAATTGAGGGCTGTGGAAGAATGCCATTCATCAGCAACACAGGTGTTCAGCCATCTTCAAAATTGCCTGGTTCAGCAGACTGTGCTGAAACTCTCCAGACATGAAAACAACACTTGTCATACATTGCTGAATGTTGTTTAACTGATTGCAGGACTCATCCTTGCTGATTAATCCACCTTCTGACCAACGTGATGGCAAGATGGCAAAGCTGCGTGGCTCAGTAAAGCTTCTGAAACTTTTAAAAGTACATTTTAATTTATTTGAATAGCTTCATGAGTTTCTTAGTGTTTGCAGTTATGAGAAAGAACAACTGGAACTGAATGCTGGATCCTGACTATTAGCTCTTAAATCAGATGCTGTTTGGTACAGAGACTCCAAATATTTTTTCTGATATATTTCCAAGTCTGACCTTGTCTCTTCATTCTGGAAAGGAGATACTGTGGTATTTGAAGACTCCAGGATCCCTGCTGCTGGATTCCATGTTCCTCTCTGTTTTGCAGTCTCAATAAAAGCTCTGAATTGATCTTTTTTTTTTCATTCCCCTTCATTCTGTCTAAACTCAGGCCCTTTGTTGAAGCAGATGGCTCAAATGAGTTGTAGGAACAAACTGACAGATTCAAAACTGGAAGTCATGGAACTGAAAAAGCATTGTGAAAACAACCAGTGTAGGATTTTGAAACTCTATACAGTTTGCAAAGTTGCAGGCAATTCCAGGATTGTTTTTTGATTTCTTATGAGAGTATTACCTTCAGATGAGAAGTTCCCTGTGAGACAGGATGGATATTAATAGGCTGATACTGGTACATGTGCCGCAGAGTGATGATCATGCACTATGGTCTCCCTTAAGCATTTTGCTTTCTGATGGCAAATGTTGTAATTTTTTTCCTTTCAGTCATCTATTTCTTGAAAGATGCAGCTTATTCCACTGATTTCCACTGCTTGCTTCCTTATCAGTTCTATTATCTGTCCTTTCCTTATTCTAAATGTCACTTCTTTTCACACACCAAGGCAGAGGCCTCCCTCCCTGAATATTTCCATGTCCTTCTCAGGCCTTCTTGCAGACTGGCTCTTACCTTTTCTCAAGGCAGCTCTTATGCCAAAAACATCTGACCTGGGACTGTAGATCCATTTCCCTCCAGCATTTAAGCATCCACAAAAGTTCTGAGAGCTTATCTTCCCTTCTGATCTTATCTCTTGTCCTCCTTGACCCTGCCTCCCACAAAAGTAGTTTAGTGTTGCTTGTGAGATCAAAGTCATGTTTCTTGAAGACTTCTAGAAAACGATTGTTATCTCCATTTGCTACATTTGTCATCATCTCCTCATCTCCTTACATTTCCTAATCTGTCTGTCTTGTTCGCTCAGTTATAATTATGCTAGGCTCTGTATATTTTCCAGCACTCTTTGTTGACTCATCCAGTCCATCAATTCCTCCCTATCTAGAGTCCTTTCAGATCCACCTGGCTAACTCTTCTCTTGCCTTTCCTCTTAACAGGAGTACAGCTGTTGTAATTTATCTTACTTTGGATAATTAAGCCTATGTATTTCCACATGTGTGCATGAACATGCAGGCTTTCAGCACAGTGTAATGATGCCTATGAACAGATGGTGAATTAGTTGCCTGTGTTTGAGAATCTGCTTTTGGGAATGGTCGTTTGATTTGGACTAAATATCCACAACCTTATATTAAATTATAGAAACAGGAGTGCAAAAAGAAACAGTGTATTTTGCCTGCTAGAGATTTGCATTCATCAACAGCCTGGGCTCCAGTCACTGGGGAGCTGTGGGAGAAGCTCTTTGGAATGTGGCGGTTAGCATATCAAAGTAGAGTAAACACATAGATGATACCCTGCTTCCGATGCTCCAGTTAATAAAGCAACTCCTCTTGTCAGGTTGGATGAAGAGGATTTATTAATCTGCTGTCATCTGAGGAAGCAGTGGTTTGTTGAAAGAGAGGGGTAATGTTAATGGGTTATAGGATGTCAAGTTGAACAAAGAGCAGATGGCAAATAAAAAAGGGTATTTCTTTTTATCTCCTTTGCTGAGGTCTTAGATCCTAGTATTTTATTGTGAAAAGCACGAAAAATTAGGACTAGGAATAACTTCAGGTGGTTGTTTCATGCATTTCCTTGCTCCAAGACAAGATCAGTGGTACCTTTATTGCTCGTGATGGATATCTGTTCTATGAGGCTAACCACTATGCTTATTTCCAGCTTTCCTTGCATTCCTGTGAACAGTGTACCTCTTTTCAGCTGCAGTCATTAAGGTGAATGTTTACATTTGTAATCACAAACCTTTGACGGAACCAAACCATTGGAAGGGAACATTGTTTTCATAGATGCTCATGCCAAACCTTGGGGGGTGGGGTGGGGTTCTGAGGGTTATCTGGTCTCTACTGGCACAGTGCAGCGTTAATTGTGTGGTATGTTTTTATAGGCCTTTGTTAGGGCCTCTTATAGGCTAAAAAGATGTTAGACTGTGTCAGCTCTCCACCTCATTTGGTTTGGTATCTGAACAACGTATTACTCGCAGTGTGAGAGGTTAGGCTTTTCTGCCGTGCTCCTGAAGGATTCCTGCCTCCTAGCGTTTTTATTCAGTCTTTTCCTTCAGTCTGGAAGGAGGATATTTGTGATGCAGGAGTCTGTGAGAAAGAATATGCGCAATGTAATACTGGTATGGTTAGAAGTTTAAGGGCCAAAGACGCATAGGAAAACAGATCCAGGCTAAGTGAACTGACTTCTAGGTGTAAACTGTGTGTTTAAGTAAGTAGAGCAATTTCCTGAGTTCAGACTACCTTTTGAGTCGCATGTTGTGGACTTGGGGGAGGACATTTATTCCTGAAGTCGTAAGAAGGCTAATCTCTAGGGTTTTTGCATGGGCAGCCCCTTGAAGAGGCTGCTGAAATCAGTGAATTAGCACAGTGTAAATTCAGTGCCAGTAGCATTAGAATAAGACTCTTGACTTCGTGGGGAGAGTCTGTGTGTGGGCTAATCAGTAAAGGAGCAGATAAATGACTCATCCTTTGTACTTAGAAAGCCACAAGAGGGTTCCTGGGAGACACAAAAGCCCTGCAGAAACACTGAAAGCTAAAGCTGAAAGTTGGCCATGCTGGGGAAGATTCCTCCTGTTCCATTAATTGCTGTCCTGCAGAGTAATTAAACAAGGAGTAACAGATGATAGCAAAAGTGCTTCTTTCAGCACTAATTATTCGCAGAATCTTGCCACCTTTGGAGATCTACTGACATTAAGATGTTTACCTGCACCAAGGCTTGGTTGTCAGAAGTTGTGTCATGGTACGAGTTATAGAAACAGCATGTAGACAAACCCCAACTAGGTGTGAGCTTATCGGTTTGAAAGCAGGTGGAGCACATTCCTGCAAAGAGTTCAACCCACACTGAAAGAGCCCCCTGGGAAGCTGTGTTGAGCTTCAGGAGTGCCATGACTTACATCTGGTTATATCTACATGCAGCCGTTGCAAGAAAACTAAGGTGTGTGGTTGAATCTGGCTCTTACAATTAGTTCTGGTCATTTGAAATGCAACCTAGCGGCAGTTGGTAGAACTGTGGGTGCCATAGCAGTAAGTTTGGTAAAGATTCCCATTTTCCAAAAAGTATCCACTGTGAAAGCTAATGTGCATTTCATTCATTTGTACTACTAGGACCTTGTGTGAGGAGTATATTAGCAGCTGTAGAAGCATCTGAATTATACCCACAGCTTGCATTAGAAATATAAGGGAAAGCTTGTATTTGTTAGTCTTTCAGGGTGCGTGTATTGAAAATCGAGGTATTCAGAAAGTACCTACACGTTGTTTAGCTATTTATTTTCCTTACTTGGCTTTTGGGTTTGCAGCAGCAGTTGTGTATACTGAAAGTGACAGTGTTTTCAGAATTACCAGGAAAAGATTTTATTGGTTCACTGCATGACATCAGTCGGTCTCATAGGGAAGATTTTTAGCCACAGAGTACTTTGTGTTCTGAGAAAGCGTGCTACATCTCTGCAGATCATGCTGGTTTGGAGGCAAGAGGCAGAGTTTTATAGAGGTTGTGCTGAAATTCAAGTTAAGGTGGATTCCCTAAAGTAAGAAGAGGCTTTTGTGGTGATGAATTTGCAGCAAGTTGTATGAAGTTGTCAGTATAGACTTCTTTCTCAGACACACAGAGATTCAGCTTATTTTGTTTTCTGTTCTCTCTAAGGCTAGAGGCATCTAATAGAGAAGCCTCTGAAATAAGCTGTAGTTGATTTCTAGCAGTGCCTAGGGATAAGTTATACTGCGTGGTCCTTGGCGTCAGAAACTCTTCTCTAAAAATGCTTAATAATGTTGGTTGTTACCTTGTTTTCCTACCTGACTCTAGCTGCCTCCTGTGCTTTGGGTGGTTGTACTGTAATTCCTTTACTGGTGATTGGCAGTGACTGCATTGCTTCCAGTATGGTTTTCATTAAATGCAGTGACAATGAAAAATATTGCGAAGGAAAACAGTTTCCATACATTAATGTTAAACTCTAATGGAAACCATGTTTTTACTGCAGGATTAACAGAAATTGGCATCTAAATGGCTATTGAGTACTAAGCCAAATTAATCTGTGCCACTAAAATTGCATATCTGGCCTTGAATTAGCACATTCTCATAAAATGAAGGAACATCTCACCCTGTTAGCTTCTTTTGGATGATACCTGTAAACCAAACTTGGAGCTGGAGGCTCTGTAGGACAGTGATGGTAATAACCTTAGAATCTAGAGTACAAGCTGGAGAGGCTCCTTCTATAGATACTATTGTTTTTCACTTGGATACCTCTGACTTCTTGGGACCTCTGTTTATTCAGCTGTAGAACAGAGAATGTGTTGGAGGCAGCTTAATAGGTTCTTCTTCTGTTGTTTTTTTTCATAGGTAGACATCATAGAAAGAAAAAGTATTTTTCATCTTTAAACATTGCAAGCACTGAAAGATTCCTCTGGTGACTGGTTTGATGTGAAAATACAAGCAGTACACCTCTGTCAAACGTATTATTGCAATAGAATGGAAAGGCAGTGTGAATGACTTATAGGATTTTCTGATTTTACTCCTGTAGGATGTTAAGAAAGGCTATGAGAGTGTAAGTGATGGCAATGTGTGAGCTGCACAAAGAGAAGAGTTGTGAGAAGATGAGAAAAACATCAGTTCAACATCAAATTTGTAATGGTGGGGAATGGGAGGTTTGCTCTGAGCGTATGGATATACAGCGAGTCTTCATCTGTGCCAAGCAGAATTCAGGACTTCAAGTTTGGCTCTCTTCCCAACAGCAAATACATTGAGAAGAGGAAAGCTAGCCAAGTTTTAATCAAGTAAAAGTTCTGTATCCAAAGGTGGCTGGCAAAAGAAAAGATTAACGTATTAGAAGTGCAATGAAAACAAGACATTAGAGGGTTGAAAGCTGGAGTACCTGGATAAGCCGCTTGCTGAGTGAATATTCCACAGATGTCTAAAGGAAGTCCCAGGTGTTTTGAATAAGATGAAATGTGAAGCCATGCTTCAGAACTTGTCTTCTTCAAGCTTTGGCTATCACTGTGGCAAGTATGTAATATTCTAATGCCTAGCTGAGCTGGTAGGATATATGTAATCATTCCCCCTAGAGATACTACTAGCAGAGGGCTTATTAGCTGGCAGAAGGACCAACAGCTGCAAACTGTTTATACATGACAACTTCTTGGATAAATCTGAGTTTACACAGTTGTCTGTGTCCTAAGGTTTGCTGTAGAAGTGCAGATAGCTTTGAGTGTTCAAACTGAAGCACAGAAGTTATGGACAGTAATTATGCAATTTCTCATGGGAGACAGGAAAAAACCCTCACACTTACTAATAGTAAAAATAGTAATTGGCTTTCCTTTCCCCTCCCACTGATGCACCTGCTTGACCTTTTTTAATATTAAAAATAGATTTTTGATAACTGCTGTCAGTCAGTGGTGTATTTGGAAAGATATGGTCCCAAAGAGAGCCACTGTTTTTATATTTGCATGAACATACTGTAAGTTTAATAAATAAATCAGTTCAACTTTCTTCCTTTTTTTTTTTTTTTTTTGATTTTCAAACACCTGTTTCCTAGGCAGGGCCAGAAGCAAAATCACAAAGTGAGGAGAAGTTTCTCTTATGTTATTCCCAGCCTGGTAGATAGCAACATGCCAGGATTTTCATGAGCATGTCTGAATGCATGAAATTTACTGAATTTCCATTCATTCCAATGAAGAAAATTAATCATATCAATGCATCTACCAAGGCATTGGACTTCTATCATTACCACGTAAAGGTGTGTTTTTCTCTGTGTATCAGTTATATGGATCACTGTACTGGGTCACAAAACAATTTCATTGATCTTAGTGGTTTGAATGTATTTACTAGAGAACTGTGTTGTGTTTGCAGGTGAGTAGAGTGCTTGCTATTGAGTTCTAATGAAAGCATTTGTGGTAAAATATTAGTTCAAAAAATATATAATCCTTGGAATTACTTTGAAACAAAATATGTATTTCAAAACATTTGAGGCAAGCATAATGCTATAACAATTTGTTATAACCAGCTTGTGACAGAATTTCTCTTATTAATAAGTTCTCAGTTTATAAGCTGGACTTCTTACTGAGATCAGCTTCAGCAAAGTTTTCTGCCATCTGCCATTCTAGAAGTTTCTTACCCCAGTACATTTCTGTTCCTATGTTGTCTGATCACGAGGCTTTGCTGCAACAAATGTCTTAAATATTTGTAATAATAACCTAAATTTAGATGTCTAGATTTTGAAATTGTTCATTGCAGATATTAGAAATTGGCTGCTCAGGACACTGAAAGCAACTAGTGAAAATGAGGTGGTTAAGAGTCTGTAACAGAGCCACAGTTTACTTTTTTTTTCAGCCACTCATGAATGTACAAGTCCAAGTTACTTTTCCACCACTGAGCAATGAGATTTTTAGCACAACACAGTGTTTCTGCCAGTCAGTTTCAGTGGGGATTAGAACAGCTGAACAGAGACTTGAAAAGAATCATTGCTTGAAGCCTTCATGGTGTATTTGAAATTTTAATTGATATTTAACCTCTTTTAATATATTGCCAGTACTCTTAGTTTGCTACACTGCATATCCCAAACATGGAAACGTTACTTCCTTTCATTTCCAAGTGCCATCAAACATTGAATAAGTCTGATTTTGAAGTTTATCAGAAAGAAAGTAGATGAATCATTTTGAATTAAACTGGCTTGTCTGGCTGACCACTGAGCTTGATGTGCAATATTGCTTTGTTACTCCTCAGTAATATCCATGCATGGTTAAACACAATTGAGTGACATACTGGCAGTGGTTAAATGGAAGATGATGATATAATCAGGATTAGTAATAGAAACAGAGCACTTTCAGTCAGAATCCTGCTGTGGTCGTGACTAGCAGATATAAACCAGGAGAAATATCTGCTTTCCTTTCAGAATCAACTAGGAATATTTTGTGATCTTTAAAGGAAAGAGGAGGCATGTTCATAGCTTGGGATGCACTGCAGGCACCAACAGCTGAGATTCTGTTCTGTGAGCAGTTCATTGGGTCATCAGGTGTTGGGAGTGAGGTTGCAATTTCTTTTACAAGGTAACACATTACTTCCCGAGTGATTCCTTGACGTCCTTAGAACTAATGTGAGGGCAAGTCCAGCCTTCTGTGGTAATTGATGTTTAAGAAATTAAAGCTTGATGTTATTTTTTGCATCTTGTATGAATCTGGCCTTCCACAGTTATCAGTTTTAAAATAAGCAAACATTTATGCCAAAATTTTGTGTTGCCTTCACTCTTTATTGCTAATGTTGAACTAAAAGACTATAGCTCATCTCTTCTTTCTGTCCAGAATTCCCCTAGCAATAAATATCCCTGTCCATATTGTTGTTAAAACTCATAAAAACAGAACTGGAGTTCTTCCAGACAAAGTTTTGAACCATTTGCACCCTGATAAATACAAATTTGTCAGCTCTAACAGAAAAAAAGAAATGAACTCATGTCTCCCTTGCACTGTTGTGCTCTAGTCACTAAAGGCAGATAAGTCCTATCTACCCCACTGTAAGAACAGGAAATGCATCTTGTTTTCTCTTTTCAAAGGAAATTCATTTGCTTAAACAGGCGTTTGTGAAAAGTCTTCATACTTTCCTTTCTGCAATGTGGCAGAAGGATGTGAGGTAGCAGAATGAACTCAGCACAGAGGCTACTGCATGCCCGTTAGGAATCTTGTTTTGTATGTATACTTGATGTGTTTGTGTGCCTCTTGAAGTGTGGCCAGTTGAGGTATAGGAGCATCCTTAGGCTCCTTCTGTCTCTGATCCTTATACAAAACTCCCTGTGGCTTAACTCTGGCTTTTAGGTAGCAGATGAAACAAGAGTTCATCAACAAATTACCTGTGATGCAATTACTACATTTCCAAGCAGTACAGTGATGGTTGCTGCAGGGAATTGTCTGGATGCAGGAGAGGCATATGGAAATTATTGCTTTTCCACACCAGAAGTCTCATACTTTCACTTCTAAATTTCTTTTTGACTTGAACCTACAAGTGCTTCTGGTGCCCACACAAACAGGCCCAGAGAATACTGCACAGCTGTATGCAGGGTGAATTTCTCTAAGTCATGGAAGACTTCTGCAGCCTATGTTGACTTTCTGAATCACCATCAGGAGTTTGCTAGCTTTTCTGAGTTTGCCACTCTTATTTTGTGTGGGTATGAAAATAAGGGAAATTGTAACATCTTTTCAGGAGTCTCAACTTGTATGATTTTATTCCTTCTCACCAACGTTAGTCTGAAAATCGGGGCAACTCCATTTAATTAGTTGTTAAGGCTACCTGACTGTATCTGTATTCTAATATGGTAGTAACAGACATTTATAGATAAGCTGCAGTGAATTTTTGAGTCTGCATGGGCAGTGAAATATTTTCTAATGAGAGTGACTGTACTTAACTTGAGTTGTTACATGTCTGATAAAACACTGAACCAACTTCTCACTAAGACAATGGACAAAGTAGGTGATTTTGTGAGAAAGCTACTTAATATTTTTCCATGTTGGGTACATATTTTTATTGTTTTTGCTGAATTACTGCTGTGTGTTTTGAGTGCATGAGTTGTTTCACCAACTCTGATGGGTATGCTTTCTCTATTTCTGTTGCAGGAATTGCTTATCTGGGAGGTGTCTGCAGTGCCAAGAGAAAATGTGTTCTTGCTGAAGACAATGGTCTCAATCTAGCATTTACAATTGCACATGAACTTGGGCACAAGTAAGAATTTGTATTTCAATTTCTTTCTTTACTGATGCCACTGTAAGCTATTTTCATTTAAAAGCTTACAAATGAAGTAATGTGCTCATTATGATTTTATGAATCTGGTAGATTGATAATTAATTTTAGAAGACTTGTGTAAGTACTTCTTTGGCACACATAAAACTTCTTGTTAGATACTCCCCTGTTCTCCACTCTACAGTATGATTTTTAATAGCTTGAAGAGGCCTCATTCCCTTAAATGATTGATGGTAACGGTTAGAGACAAATTCTGCAAATTATGCTCTAGAATAGGTCCAGGAAAACAACATCAGTCTTATCATCTTTGAAGCTGCAAAATTTTCTTTGAAGTTCAGGTATCTGACAAGAGTTTCAGTAATACTTTGGTAACAGTTTGACCTCTGCAGGTGAAATAATATGCAGATACTGAATTGTAAACATCAGCATTTTGGAAATACTGTTAAGCATTATTATTTGATCAACAGAAATAAACTGTATAACTTGATTTGTCAGCTCAATTACAGCTGACCAGCACACTTTCACTGGAGGGGGGGGGGGGGGGGACGCAAGGGATTTTTAAAATCCCATG
>JAOWBP010004028.1:14676698-14698564 GCA_028571105.1 Tragopan temminckii | reverse complement strand
GGCTGTGCTCCACATCACCCCCCCCCCCCAAAGCAAAGGATGTGATAATTCCCATGAGATTACCAGGTACTTTCTGCAGGTGCCTTTGAAGACCTTAAAGTTGCCTGTAAATATTCCATGAACAGAATAAAACAAACTGACTGGAAGAGTCATTTACTACAAAGTCTTAGTGCAGTTAATGAGTTAACCCAAAGGTCACCATTCACATTCACTACTTTCCAAGCTGAATGTAATGTGCACTTACTCAATACTTACGAACTTTTTTCCCTTTCCATCGACATCACTATGGTTGCACTGTGTCACAGTTAGACTGTGTAATTAATGTATAGAATTAGACCAGGAACAAATTTATACAGAGTAAGGGCTGTGCCTATGACATTTTCAAATACTCCTTTTTTTAGTGTCTCTGGATGGAAGGCAGAAAATCCTACTGTTGTTTCTCGAGTACGAAGCTAGGCAGAAATTTTGTCTGCACCTTTCTGGATGCATGCTGTTAATGTGTCTACTGTATCTTCCTTTCCTGCAGAAACAAATAGTTGACAGCTAAGTCACAGCCAATGTATGAAGTTCAGACCCTGGTCAATCTCACTGCATGACAAACAATTATTTTACAGCAGTGTATTTCTGAGTTGCATGGAGGATATCTATGTTACTACTAGAACTGACAAGATGAAAATGAATCGCCTGTTCACCATTCAGTGACACCAAAGGTAGCTGAGCCAAACCAAAGGTGGTTTCAGCAGAAATGAAGGATTTGGTTTTATTTGAACGGTGTGCCAAGATGTTAAACTGAGCCTAAGCTTAATAATGAATTAACCTGTGGGTAATGTTAAGGGAAATTCAGCACTCATCTTTGGATGGGCCAAGAGCAGGAGGGAAAAAAAATACTTGGGCTGCAGAAAATACAGCTGTGTAAAAGGCTGAGGCTGCTCTGCCATGGCATTTGCCAAATTTCCCAGAAGAGCTCTCAAGCTGTTTTCCAATAATGCCTTGCAAAAAATTCACAAAACAAATAAGGGATGTAATGCTTTTGGATATGGCTCTCCATCTGTGCGTTAAGTAGCAAACTCTATTTTCTTTTCTGAGTTACCACTCTTGGTGGTAAGGCCTGTCTCTTTTGTTTTTCTTTTTTTTTCTCCATCACAGAAAGCTATTTCAAGTGGTGCATATGAGATGTCCAAATCCTCCAGCCCAAGTCATGCTCTGCTAACCTCTTTTTTTAGACAAGCGAGTTCTCTCCTGTGCAGAGAATCTTTGGCTTCAGCAGAGTTATAGATGCTGTTGTGGGAGGAGATGGAGAGGTTAAATAAAGGTTGCAGGTGCAGAGGGACATGTGGCTGAAGTGATTGCGTTTTGTAACAGAACTGCATCATAGGCCACTTTACTGAGAGAAAAGAGACTAGAACGGGCTCAGGCAAGAGAAATTAGAAAGGCTGCTGGGGTGCTGGAGGGACTTAGAGAGTCCTTCTGCCTACTCTTCCCTCAGTTAAGCCCATCCATGTGCATGCGTAATCAAATCATGATTCATGTCAAAGGAAAAAAAAAATGCTGTCTGTTTCTCATCACTCTCTCTGAGCATGAAAATCACCCCTGTATGCTGTCATTTACCATTGGCCTGACTAGTTATTTCAGATGGGCCAATTTACTGGTGTCTTTCTAGCCTTGAAGTCAATCTTTTCATTGATCTTACTAAGTTTCAGGCCTCTTCTTATTCTCTTGGTGCTCTGAGCAATCCTGTTTCAGCAAGTCTTGTGCAAATATGAAGATCATTTGCTGACTTTGCCTTCAGAGTGGTAGAAGCATTTAAAGTGATTGTGAGATGTAAGAAAACTCATTGCAGAGATAGAGAAGCTGAGATCAGCTTCAATTTTGAAAAGAAAAATCGAGGAAAAGTAGATGTAATTTTTTTTTTTTAATAAAAGTTAAGAAAAAAAAATCCAACCAAAATCTACGTGGGCAAAAATACAGGCTTTGGAGACCCATAATTGTGAGATTTATTGAGGACTGATTTCTTTAGGAGTGTTGAAGAGCTGAGATTTATTACTTTTTGCCCTAAGACTAACAAGTGTCCATGGAGATCACAAGCTCAATTTGGCATTCACAGATTGCTTCTGATGTAGACTTTGGAAAAAGTGAATAGATTACTAATTGATGCATCAAGTTCCTAGCCTACCACTAATGTCACTTGGACTCTCTGCAAAAATGCTGTTACAGACAGCTGCACTGAAAACATGGAGACGTTATTAAATAGGTCAGTCAGGATGTTGCTTATATGTCCTGTAAAAATTCATCTTCAGGCTTACCCTGTAGAGTCTGTTGCTTGATGTTGGGGTGAGTGGTATAACTTTTGCCTGTTGTTTTTACATCCCTAAATCTGAAGTGAGAATTTTGTTCACAAAAGGAGCATCCATTTGTAATCAGATACAGTTCTTCTTACAAAGAGCCTAGGAGGAGAAATTGTCTGTTATGAGACCACAGCAGACAGGGTAAAGAATTCTGAATATATGACGAGGCTACAAATCATGATTTTTTAACATATATGACAGGACCCTCAGCAAGCATTGTTTCTTCATTCAGCATTGTCAGTAGTAGATGTTTTTTAAGTAACACACTTTAATGTAACCACAATTAATTGGTTTTTATCCAGTTATTGCTGTGTGGAGTACTGTGTTCTGAGCTACACAAAAGAAAAGATGGTAATCATAGTAGTCCCTGAAGTTTTAAAAATTTTAATTCCAAGGTTTTCAAATTAAAAACAGTTTAATTTGTTGAAAACTTTCTTACTCTTTTCTTAGACTAGTCGGGCAGCTACATCAGTAAGAGTTTAAGAATGCTCTATAGGATCCAGGAAGATCCTGAATAGTGCCTCTCTCATCCCCCATGAAGTTAATCTGAGATTCATACCCCATAGACCACCCTGAACAACTGTGGCTTTTAGAAAAATGGTGCCGTTTTCACCTCCCTGGTTCTCTTTGGCCCTACATGAGGTGACATTGTTACCATTTTCAAGACATCCTTCAAAGAAAAAGGCAAATAAATTTTTTTGTTTTTGTTTTTCCCAGCAAAAAACTGGGCTTCATCCGTGTATCTGTTGCCCTAAATGAAGTGGGTGGGCTGTAGCCAGTTGATTTTCAGGACAATACCAGCTTTGTTGCCATTCTTTTTTTTGTTGTTGTTGGATTTTATTTTTTTTTTTATTTCAACAGCCTTGGCTTTCCTGTAGTGGGCTGGAGGGAGACTTGGGTGGGGAGAGAAGATTCCCATTCATGAGCTAGCGGAACCTGGCACTGCCTAGATGGTAAGAGCACAGCCAGAGGTGGTATGGCTAGAAGCCATGCTATGTCAGATGCCCTTAAGAAAGTGAATCAAAAATCAATTAACAATAAGCAGGATGCAGTCTGTTGCCAGCAGGCTGAAACTGCACGGCCTCAGACTTGAAGCTGAAACGGATGAGGTCAAAAATGAATCCAAAGGTTAAAAAAAAAAACAAAAACAAAAATGCCTCTAGTACACAAATCTAAGAGCTCTGGATTTGGAATTGGCAAAGAGAATAATTTAGAACCATCAGGTTTCTGACCGTAACAATGACTTGCTTTAGATGTAAGTACTGATAGATACATTTTGGTTAACATGACTTTAAGGTGCGTAATTATTTGCTGCATAATTAAGCATGGTTTTTGTGGGGTGTTTCAAAGAATAATGGTGTTGCAGGTAAGGGAAGAATGGTCTCTGGATGTTCCCTTTGTGGCCTGATATTTATGCTACTAACCTTGTTAAAAATCTTGCTGTTCCAGTCTGTCTAGTGTAGCACCCAGCAGGGAGATTCTGTCATGGAAATGGCTGTAAGACAGGAGATGAAAATATTGTAGGTTGAATGTGTCTTCAGCTGATGCAAACCACGTACAGAAAAAAGTCCTGTGATAACTTGCAATGGCAAGTCCAGGTCAGCGTGGTGCAGGTGTAGGAGCATACTTCCTAAGAACCAAACAGGAAATTAACATCTTCCCTCCAATGCATAAAGATTTCATCATAATGCATTTTTGAATTGAAAAGTTTCATATGGGCGCTCAAGACCTCCAGAGTAGTATTTCAGCATGTAATGCAAGACTGTAGCTGCCAACAGGCTTATCTTACTCCTGTCCATGTATGTTCTACCGTATGGAGACCTAGCAAAGAGGTGCTCATCTCGTTGCTCTGTAGGTTAGTACCCATTTACTTGATGGCTCAGGGATGTGGATGGTGGCTGTTTGACAGCTGCCTTGTGGCTGCGTATGTCTCTCTGATGGCACTGCTGGTGGCTTGAGTGTAGATTCTGTCTTGTGGGAGCTGTGGTGCAATTCCTTTATAAAAGTAGTTGTGGCTGCTTTGACCATGCTGCAGAAGACAATGTGCTGGAACTTGTATCTGCCTTTGTACGGGTTGGAAATCAAGGTCAGTTGGATCCCATAGGGAACCAGAAGTCGATGATGTGATCCCCATGCAAGCTTTACTCTGACAAGCTCAGGTAACTGTGTTGTTGCACCAAGACTTCCTGAGTAGCTGCACAGTTTCTTTCAGACAGTCTCAACTAAATTCTGCTAGTGCCAGCACACTCCATTTTAATCTCACTTGAGTATTGCTGTTCCAGTACACTGCAGCCCTGGGATTCTTGGGAGTGACTGACTGCTGTGTAGACATACCCTGAGGCTGGCCAAAAATGCTGGCAGCAGTCTGTACCCACCCTGGAGTTGCTAATTTTATTTTCTGCCATTTGTGTTGTAAATCAGTTGTGGAATGTCCCTCTGTTCCCATGCTCCCTTATTCCCCTCCTCCCAGGTTTCATTCTTCTTCTACAGATAATTACAAGCACATTTTCACAGTTAAACTGCTCTTCTCTGCACAGCTCCAAGCAGGCATAATGAAACACTAATTCATAATGTATCTTTATACATCAGTATGATCAAGCCTAAATAACTATTTCATAACGCACACTGATTTTGAGAGATAAGTAGATGCAACCCAAAATGTCAGTGGATGCTTATTCCACTTCAGCAACACACTGAGAGCTCTGTTTTAGACCGAAAGAAAATTACTGTACACCTAAGCTTAATAGTAGCTTGATGACAGTTTTCTGAAAACTGCATCCTGAGTTTGTCACAAAGAAGCAGAGATCAAAGGCAGATACAGATCTAAACACATGTAAATAAATAACAAGAAATCAGTGGAAACTTCACCAGGTATGGGTGGTTTGACTTGAGATGTTGAGGAAGAGGTCGAGGTGGAGTACCACTAAACAGAACGTGTGTCTGTGCCTACCGTAAATTAACTTAGTTTGTGTATCTTCTGCCATATTGAATTCCAGAAGTGGAATATTGCTGCTGTGTTAACTTTGGCTGGGCAAGTTGTTTTAGTAAGATCAGAATCATACATGCGTCCTCATGAATTATCAGTTTTTAGTGCAGGGTTAAAGGTGTGAAGTTATTTGGTAGAAGCTGAGTAGAATTTGAAGGAGGCAGAAGTTCTGGGGAAATCAAACAGAGAAAAAGACAACTATGAAGGAGAAATGGAGGGGTTTGATCATATGCTAGCCTCTGGATAATATGATTGGTTTTATTTCAGTTGTGTGTAAAACTGCAAGATACTTGCAGCTGTAATCAATAAACCTGATAATCCTAGCATAGTGGTGAGGTACCTTCCCTCTGTCACGTGTGTATTTTCTCATTCTTGTTATCTTCTGAGTTTGATCGTCTGTTTACAGTATTGGAGTAAACCACATTGGAACTGTGCATGGGAGCATCTACCTCCAGTTGCTTTGTGGATGCTTGTGGCAAGCATTTGTGTGGTTTTGGGCAAGGATTTCTATGGTTTTACTCTATGCTTTGTGAAAGATGTCTGTGTAGTGAAGCAATGTTCTGTCACAGACCCACTAATTTCTTTGTTTTTGAGCATCTTGTACAGCTTTACTTATCCTAATAAAACTGCACCAAACAAGCAAACAACAGTTATTTAGAAACTCTCAGACAACAGAGTTTCATTTTATCAATAGCTTTGTGGCTTTGCCAGCTATGTCTTTCTTTTTGAAGGGTAATTCTGCTGAGTAAGCCAAGGCCATGTATAATAGCTGGGTTATAATGATTTGGCAAATCTTTTATATGCTTCCTGCTACTAGGATTCTGGTTTCATACTTTACTGGCTTTGCTGGCAACAGCCATGTGCCCCAGTGACCCAAAACACAGGAACAGTACAAGCCCCCATTGTATGACCTCCACAGTACACAGAAACACAGGAATTATTACGTTTGCAAGTGCCATTTACCAAATAATCATTTGTTCTTAAACAAGGGCAGCAATCTAGCTGAAGTATTTACTTTTCCACAAGCAGCTGAGTTCCAATAGCTTGTAACCCAGGCTGTCTGCCTGGCCCGCTGAGTTCAACAGGTTCCAGGTGAAAATGACTGCATTTCTGTGGAAGATGATAAATCCCAGACTGTCATTGGAAAAGCCTTCTGTCGTAACTCAGCAGCAGCAATGCCAATGGAAATGATGTTGCTTCTATAAACGTGGTTCCCTTTACCATTATGTCAGTGGAAGGCAGCACTGTAGTGGAACAAGGTTGGCTGCTCCTTTGACTGCAGTTGTGTTGTAGAATAAAATTCATCAAGAAGTTGTTACTGGACAAACAAAATAAACAGGATTCCTTTGTTCCCAGTGATTGTTTTCCATTTCAAAGTCCTCCTAAGGTGCTGGGCTCTTTTGATTGCCGACAGGGAGTTCTGTCATGTATACCATTGCTTGAACCCCATTTTCTAAAAGAGAAGAAGCCCTGCAGTTTTCTCAGATTTTTTGCTTTTGTTCTTGTTTGGGTAGAACAGATTAGAGCAAAAGGAGTTTGCTCTGATCTGTGTAATGGTTTTTTCTCCCTGAATTTTCTTGTTTTGAAAAGTTTCCTTCCTCACGGTTTTAATTAGCTTAGTATGTTGAGCTTTTTAATAATGAGTGTTTTTTATTTACCTTCCTTCTCTCCTCCAAATTCTACCACAACACTTATCTTGCATGCCAGATCTTCTCTGTGTGTGGGACAGTTTGACATTTCAGAAATTTCTGATGTCCAGTCTCTGGCAGCTGCCCATGAGAATCCAGAACCTGCCTGTCTTTTCCACCTGCTGCCAGCCGGGCTCCCTTCCTGCCAGCTTGCTGCTTACCAGCATCACTATGAAGATCACTGGTAAAATGGCAAACTTCCAATATATACATTTTCAATATTCATTTTAACTATGAACATTAAAACTAGGGAGTATAAGGAAATGCTTTGTACAAATAGTTTGCTTCCTGCTTTGGGTAGTCTTCAGACTTCAGAAAAAGAGGAAAAAGCACAGCTTCCTTCCTTTCTCTCAAAAGATCAGTGGTTAGCACCTTTAAATGCGTAAATTCCATCCTAACGCTTTCTTCATCTGAATTAGAACTGCTTGCAGCTTGACATGTGGTAGAATTAACTTGAGAGGACAGAACTCTTGTCTAGCATCCATTGTGAGACACTGTGATCGTTGCTGTTTGACTTCTGCTAAAAATGCAGATTGCCTGCTTTGAGTAGCTCTGAACAAGCATGTGGAAAACTTGGTTTTCCCACAGGAGCATTATAATAGTTACTTATCTTCTGCTTTTCTGCTCATGTGCAAAGCATCAACTCCCATCTGTTCACTTTTAAGTGTCGTCTTCTCCACTGAGTGTATATATATGTATATATATTTTTTGTCTTACTGTGTCTATTGATATTTTCTTTTTATTCCCTTATTGCTACAGTACACATTTGGAGACTTATTCTGAAAACTGTACAGTATTTTAAACCTTACCTGTTTGTAAAATGCATTATTGTGTGCACCTTCTCTGGATGTGATGAGCAGACTCGTGTAAGAAGGGTTTTATGTTTCTCTGTAATTTGTTTTCAAATTAATACATTCAAGCCAAGGTCATTCAAAGCAATAATATCTCTTTTCAAGTTGCCTTTTTTACCTTTCTTCATGTGATGCTCTTTTACAATATGAAAGCAGTCTCGGCTTCATGTTCCTTGAGGTTTGTAGGCAACCAAGCATCTCCACTACCCAAAGAATTCCAGTTCAGTATTACTCTGAATGTATCACTTCAAAAGGGCTTTGATACCAAGCCGTAATTTGCAGCGTTCCTGTTTGATATCAAGTCTCCCCACTGATGGAACAAGTGAGACAAGTAACATAGTGTTCTGAACTGTTAAGTCACATAACAGCCAAGGCCAGATGATGCAATGATTATGGCTTTTTTTTTTTTTCTTTCCCAGAAGCACCATCGTGAAAAATCCCAAGAGTTAAGAGAGCTGGTACATAAGGGGAGCATTATTAAAAACAGAATTTCTGGTAAGGGTAGAAACACACCCGTGTTGATGGGAATGGCTGTAACAAGGATACAACTGAAAGATAAAATATCCTTGCAGCAGGTGCCTTCAACAGAAGGGTCCTTGGCTCTTGCAAACTGATCCATTGTTGGGTTATAACTGGAACTAGCAGAATTGGGTCACATGTTCCCTGTGCAACCTTTTTTTCTAGAAAGATTTCCTTTTTTTTCATTCTTGGAAGCAGAAGAAAACACACGGGTTTGTTACTGTCCCCTGCGTTCACCTGACATGTTGATGACTTGGTGTAAGATCACATAGAATGTGTTTTTTGCACTAGGTCTGTAACTCCACAATGACTGGCAACTTACATCAAAAGAAAGAATAAAAGAAAGAGGCTGAAAAATACTTTTCCCTGTGAACAGGATTGCTACTGTTCTGGAAGCATGTATCCTCTGGCTTCTCTGGGGACTTTTGAAGATTTGGTGCTGGTAGAATTATGCACATTACGGTTACTTCATGCCTCTGTCTTTTGATGTTTGCTGTCTCCTCATTCCCACCTCCGTGAATGCAGAATTCATCTCCAAGCCTGGGGAAGGCAGCCAGCATTCCTGATTCCACAGGAACAGTGTGTTCCTCAGGCTGCCTTTTCCCCATTGCTCAGTAGTGGGTGGCTTCCTGGTGGGGTAGTGTGGGACATCTGTGGTTACTCGTGTTGCACATATTTAACAAATATGCTCAGTGTTTCTCCTTTCTCTGGAGATTTTTCTTTTAAGAGCGTCTTATGTTGCATCTCTTGGTTCAGGTTTTATTCTCAGTAATTAATGTAGTTGACTGCAGGCTTTCTTAGAAGTTTTAGGAAAGCGCACTCAGGTGATTACTTGCAGCAGATTCCTCTTAGGTTGGTAACATCTTGAAGGACAAACCTGTCAGCTGTTCTCACTGAGCTCTTGTCTGTATTCCATAGCGCATGAACAAGTCTCCCACCCATCTGTATCAGGGTTTTGTCTTTTTCACACCCTACGATTTATATTTATTTTTCATCTGTTGAGGAAATGCGAGTCACATTTTCTGGAGTTTTGTTCTCACCCACTTCCTGGCAGTGCTGAAAGCAAGCAGCTTGTTATGTTTCAGCATGTTACTGCTGTGATGCACCAGGGTGTTCTCTGCATACAAGGAGCTGCAGATGGAGTGCAGAAGCTTTTGCTCACCAAAAAAAAAAAAAGAGAAATGTGCAGTCTTTCTCTGCTCACTGCTGTGTTCTTTTTCATTCGTGGTGCTCCTTTCTGAAACCAGACTGAAGAAAGTGAGAGAGAGAGAGAGAACGTGTGCATTTTTCATGCCCAGGAAATGGGTCAAATCTTGTGGAGGCCAAGGGAATGGCTGAATATATACATTTTTCATGAAGATGTTACACTTTGACCCTCAGATAACTTTATTCCTGCTTTAGGTTCACAGCTCAGCAGTGATTGTGGCAAGTAGCTGAAGAGAAGCTTTATTGTTCAGCCTTTCCTGTCAGCAGTCACTTTGATGTATGGTATGATGAGTAGTTTTTGTATAGTGTTCACCCCTTCAACAGTCTTCAGACTGTTATAACAGCCCGTGACTCTTAGTGGTGCTACTGTTGTCTCTGTGCATTGTTGGCAAGGAAAAGAAGTAGAAATGCAGATCATATGGTTGAATGACTGCTGTGAAGATGGGGTGGGCCTCTGGGGATGCAAAGGGTGTAGAAATGTACATGCTGTAAGATGATGATGATGAGGCCCATAGTACCAAAAAGAAAGGCTGAGTAGGAAATCTTTGTGAACTGTCATGAGCTCATAAAAGACTGTGAAACTGTTACTGTAAGTGTGGTGAGCTCCTGATCCTCTTCAGAGGATGTAAGGGCAGAGAAGGAGCACATTTAGCCCTGGGCAGTCATTGCTGTGTGATGCTGGACAGTGTTCCTATGATTAGATTCATTGCATAAGCCTTTCCTACATGTTCATTGCTTGTGCTCAGCTGTGTTCCTTTCTACACTAGCATGAACAAACTGGACCATTTGAGTCTGTACGTAGTAGAGGAGAGGACTGCTAAAGCCTTTACATGCTCACCCCCTCGTGACTGCAAGTTACGCCTTGCTTTACAGGTCTTCCTTCAAAGAGATGAGATTCTGAACAGGACAGGACCCCACCTGTGCTCTGAGAGATTGTACTGGTTCTGAACTGTTAACTCTCTGCTACATAATCACATTCCTTTCTGTGTCTAAGCGCATACTGCTGACGGCTCACACAACAGGTTGGCAGCTCTCACATTTAGAGATTTGGTTTAGGTGTTACGTTGAACTCCTTAGTGGATGTTAAGATGAGAAAGAAGTGCTGTTTTGAGATAATTCTGTCTTTTCAGTGTGAAGTTTCCACCAAGTTTATTTGTGCGCGTATTGATCAAATTCAGCTTCTCCTAGGACTTTGTATGTGCTGGAGCACTCCCTTTTCTGCTACCTTGTATACTACCCACTGCTGATTATTCTTACCAGAAACACTGTAGCATTCCTATGTCAGGACCACATCCCACAAATTAGATGCGACATAGGCAGACTATTGCAATGGTAAGTGTTCAGTTGCATTGCAACTGGATTCTTTCATCTTACCAAAAGCCTTGGAATATCTCAAGTACTGCCTGTCCTTCTGTGAAGCAGCCCCTCTACAAAACAGGCACCAAGGAATCTCAAGGGATGGTGTAGACCAGTGATGTTATTGCTGGAGAAGTAATCATAAGGTGATTCACCTTGATCTTCATGGCTCTGGTCTAACTTTCATCAAACCAACTGAAAGGACTGCCATTGATGTCAGTGGGGTTAGGCCAGCTCTGTTACCAGTATCTGGGACCACTGGGGCAGCAGGCTTTCAGATAAAGTGCTTGGGTGAGCACGATGCTATGGGCCTGTGTCTGCCGTGTTAGTCTCTAGTGTGTGCTGTATGTCCCTTGCTTCACAAGCTCATGCTTGCTGCCTTACAGATTCCATGGCAGAAGAAATAATTATTTTTAAATCAAAACCATATCATAAAGGGCTGGATCTGTCATGCAGCTGAATAAACCACAGCTTTCCACACTGCTATTCACCATAGGCATTCAAGTGTTCTCACTCGCTGTTGCTGACTTCTTGTTTATTTGATGAGTAGATAACTATAGAAAATGTCTGGTTACTTCATCATTAGAAAGTGGATAAACTTGCTTGTGACTATAAGAGTCTGTTAGTCATGACTCCCTTAAAATGTTGTCTCTTCTGATAAGTAAAACAATAGCACCCATCCTCACGTGGATAACATTATGTACGTAATAAACGTCTTTGATTACTTCAAATGCTTTAAGTAGAGTTGTCTTCCCCTCTTCATCTCAGCTCACCAGAGTACCTCCTGACAGTCTCTGAAATAGCTGAGTTATATTTAAATGACTGTGTTTATGTGTTTGAAAAGCACAAGGTGAAAAAGCCTGTTTTCCATTAAGCCAACAGACCTAGTGACCGCTGTTTGTGTAAGAAGGTTATGCAAGCTATTTCAGCAACTCTTTCCCAGCGCAGCTCACCCCAGCGTGTTTCCCCAGCATTTGTTAGTTTGTCCTCCATCCAAGCCTCACTTGGACTCCCTTCTGACTCCTCTGGCTGTCTTTGCATCTCTTCTTTTACTTCACAGATGCATCACCTTCCTAGGTCAATCTTACTTTAAACTTCCTGTCCTCATTTTGCATTGTACCTCCTACTATGATTTCAGCTCTAATGAGCAACTCTATTTCAGTTCTGCCTCTGTTATGCCTCACTTCTGCCTGTTATTCTCAACTGGTTGGAAGCCTCATAACTTGCTAGATATCAGCATTTTATATTGAAATGTTAAACATGTTGAACCAGTTCAGAAGTAGGCATCTTTCCAGTGACACAGCTTCAATTTCAAACGTTAATAAAAATTCCTAACATTGAACTCGATTTGGGACTGGACGACTCACAGGCTTGATTATGTGATATACTGTCTCCCACTTCTAAGTTGTTGGTTCAGATCCAGCCCAAGTCAGTAGCTGCTGAGAACTGTTGACATACATTCTCTGCTTAGTGATCTACATTGATTTGTGTTTAATATTCATGCTTAATGTTCTCATGCACCTTGTATAACCTTCCATGTCAGCATCTTCCTTTGTAGCTGAAATTGGATGCAGTATACAGATAAAATTCTCATCTCAACAATTCATGGAGACCCAATAGGAAGCGGGAAGGGGGAGGAATTTTGTCCTCTATATGGATAAAAGTGGGATTTGTGCCCACAGCATGTAAATAGCAGGCTTTCCATTTGGTATTCTCATTCTGCCCATGCTGAAATGCCAGAGCAGGTTAAGTTACAGTTCCTCTTTCCCTTTCACAGTGAGTGAGTGAGGATGTTGTTCTGTTTGCCCTCCCTGTGCATTTAATTGCTACCATCAGGTTTAGGCAGAAATTTGCCCCAAATCCTGGCTTTGTGGTTAATGCTAGATCACCTCTGGGTGAGCTGGGACAAGGTGAGTCACAGGGAATGACTTTTCCCTACGTGCTCTCTTGAGTAGGTTGGTAGTGACCTACCCTGCTGTAACATGCAACTTCTGGTACTGCGTAGAACTCTTACAGCACTGCTGCTTTGCAAAAACAGAATGCTTTAGAAAAGGGCTGAGAGCCTCCTGTTATAAACACGGGTAGCTTTCCAGCAAACATGGATCAGCCAGGAATGCGAAAGCCTGCGTTCTTCTATGCCCGTCTGTTACATTTTTGTAGCAGGACTTTTGCTCGATTCTTTGAGTCTGTGTCGGTCTGCGGGGCGAGTGGATCCAAGGAGCCCTTCCTTTTGAATGTCTTGCTGGGCTTACACTATGAGAGCAGTGTGTGAGTTGGTCCTTCAGGTATAGAAAGACTCTCTTTTGGATTATACTGCCTGTAGTCATGAGAGACAGACCACTGTCCTCTTTTCTGTGTTGACAACTGATCATCCTCTTTCATTGTCCTTCAGAGAAATGGTGAGTTGGGCATTAGTGCTGACTGTGTGGAGAACAACTGTGTGTCGTGCACAAGTTTAACAACCAGCTATAATGACAGCCAGGTCACCTCGGGTAGCTTTACTAGCCCTGATTGCCACTCATTTCTAAAGTGAATCAGCATCTGACTCACCCTGAGCTCCGTGCAGACCAATGGAAAGGTTTGGCTTTCGCAGAGAGGCTGTGGAGAATCTCTTATTAACAGCCAGCTGAAGTGCTTATTTGAAACAGAGTAATAGTAGTTCATGGTATTTCCACTTCAGGGTGTTTTTTTAAGGTTTTTCTTCATCATACTTCATTATTTACCTTGCCAGCCTCTTTCTGCTTGAAGAAAAGCATTTGTTTTACAGCTGATGATGTTTTCCATCAAACTTGTGTCTCTCCCCCCTACTTCATCATCTCTCCCTACCAGAAGGGGAGTGTGTGACAATAAACCTTGGGGTTTTTTGGTGGTCTGTTACCAGCCACAAACGTGCAGCTGTTTAAAAAATTTAAAGCGTATTTTAAATCAGTTTCCCTCAGCCTTTGGCATTATTCTTAAACTCAGATGTGGGGCTTTTAATAGGAAACCTGTTGAGAGTCGTAGGGGTTCTGATGAAGATTTGTATACATGGTCTGAGAACTTGGAGGTGCAATGCACCATGCATTGAAGGCTTTCCACAGGCTTTGGTAGGCTTTGGCTCAGGCTTTTAAAAAATAACAGGAAACATTGGAAAAAGCACCAAGGGTAAACAGAACAGCTTAGTTACATTTACTGTCTAGAGGAGAAGCTTTACTAATGACCAAAATAAACAAAGCAAGTGCATTTATTTAGTATTGCTGTGGGAAAACAAACGTCTTAATTGCGTTTAGCTAAAAAGAGTTACACAAGAAGTTGGCTAGCTCAGGCCCAGAGTGTAATTCTGGCGTGCTGACCCAATTCTAATTGCTGTGTAGACTCTGACAGAGAGTAGTGTCCTGGAAAGGAGCACAGGCTTCAGAGAGGCCAGGGCATGGAGAGACTGCATGGTATTTTTTATTCATAGCAAAGTTTCATTCTGCAAAAAGCAGCTACAAAGAGATTTGGTTTTGTTGCCTTGTAGCGACTTGGGATAAAGCTTGCCATGTCATGACTATGTTAACAGGCAGAACTCAGGTTAGTCAGCTTGTTTCTGGACTCACATATGATAATCAATAATAAATATGCTGTGGGACTCCATCAGTGATACCTTGTGTCTTTAACTGATAATCATTGCGTTATTTATACTAGAAGAGAAGCTGGAGTGTGAAACCGGAGTCCCATTGTGCTTACTCTGAATAAATACACAATGAAGGGACCGTGCTGAAGAGCTGACGGTCTCAGCCATCCTTGCTTGCCTGTGTGGAATCTCATTATCTTCAGAAGGGAGAGCGTGATGAACTAAAAGCCAACACTTAACTGCACAGAACGGATTTAATGATTGTGGTAGTAAGAGCACAAAGTGAAACTGAGTCCTGCTCATCTCTAATGGCTGTGCTGGCTTTGCAGTGTAAAAGGTATTATGCAGCATGTGTTTGCCACCCTTGGTAAAAGGGATGCTAATGACCTGAACAGCACAGAGGGTCTCCAAGGTTATGTAGTGCCATTTTAACCTTCTAATCTAAGAGCCATTCTTATTGGCTCTGCTTTCATGATCTGTTTGTGTAAGAATAGAACTCCTCATGATAGAGTATTTCAAGAGACTGATTATGTGCTTCTAATTGCACATGAACTTCTGAGTAGCAGGTAAGATTAGGTGATCACAAAGAAAATGCAGAATACTGAATCAGCACTTGCATTGTTGTTTAGTACAAATACATAATGCTCTGTCTGATTTATCCCTGCTAAAAGCAAGGGAGCATGTTAATGAAATGAATTAGCATGGCCTTGCATTTACTATGCGTTTAGGAAAAAACGATCCCTTTGATGTCACTAGAGACCCTTGAACTTCAGAAAAGAATGTGTTAGCATGCTAGGGTATGCCTTAGTCCTGCAGGTCTTTTAATCCTTTCCTCAAGTGAATCATTGTAAGGTAAAGCAGATGCTGGGAAAAGTTCTGCTCTGCCAATTAAAACAGACTCCAAAGGTGTTGCTGGTTTCATTCTAACAGAAACTCATCAGCGAGGGGCCAGTAGAGATTGCTTATATACCTTGAGGCCAGATCCCAAGCTAATATAAACTGGCATGATTCTTCTGACTTTGCAGGGCTACTTTGATTCATACCAATATCTCAGGCTCAATTCCTCTACACTTATGACTTTTTAAAGAATTTCTTCTAAGAAACCAGGAGTGATTCAGGAAAGCAGCAATTTCCACACAAGTAAAGCTTGAAAGAATTTCACAAGAAGCCTGTAAATAGCTCTGAGATGTGAGTCCTGACTCAGTCTTTTTTAGAGATTATGCTCTTTTTGTGTCAAACACCCGTGCAAAATCAAATCTGAGCAATGAATGTTAGCCTCAGCATTTCTCCTGAGCAGGAATCTTTCATGAACTCAGGTTTAAAATAAAATTAAGGACAGATATGTACTAATAAGTAACTTGCCCATGTTGTTTGTCAACAAAATTATCCCATTTTTAACAAATTACAACAAACGAGTAATCAGAAAGCTAAAACATTTCTTAATTAAGGAGCTCTGAAATAAGCTAGCCTTCCATGGAAAAGATAAAATCAGGGAATCTGAAACAGGTTGGAAAGCTGGGAAGATGTGTTTTGTGTGTTTTTCTCCACCTTTTTTTTGTTATGTGGAACACCTGAATTGACAACAAGGACCTACCAGAAAGGGAGCATGCACTGCTGAGTCCCATGCCATAGAAACCTTGTCAGAGCGGAAATCTAGGGCACATAAGTTCAAGCCTTAACAGTGTAGCAGTCACAAGGCAGGCAAGCTGGCAGAAACCTTGGAAACCTGCCTTGTTTCCATTAGAAAAGTTAACACAATTGCAGCATGACTACAGGAGGCCTTCTAATCTGGCATTTTTAGACAAGCAAAGTTTCCTCTGGAGGACTTCCAACAGGTTTACCTGACTTGCTTCATAGTGTTCAGGTCTTCCCTTCCTCAAGTTCAGTAACACGGGCTTATTTGCATTGCAGGAATACTGCAGGAACTTTCTTCCTAGCATGTGAAGAGTTTTCTCGGTTTGTAGAAACAGCATGAGTAAAATATTTGGAGTGAAATGCAGGCAACGTTGAAGTCAATGGCAAAACTCCCATTCACCTCAACGGAGCAGGAATTTCACTCTTTGCTGTTTTGAAGTCAGACTTACTAATAGACTGTTAAATTATTCCTGCCTGCATCAAACAAAATGTGCTTGATGTTAATGTTTCTGCTGTGTTCAAAACCCGCAAAGGTTTGAAAACAAGCATAGCTGTGAACTTCTATGTCTAAAAATTGCTAAATGTAGTTTTTCTAGAAATAATAATGTCCCTGGAGATAAACCTAGAATAATAGACTGCTGTATAATCTTCACTTTAAGCTAAAAATAGCATAACTGGTGGTTTAATCTAAGCCATAATTATCAAGCTGCTGAAGCTGGTTTTGGTTCATTGCAACTAGAAATGTATGTTGTGTTTAGACTTTGAACAGTTGAATCCCAAAAATGGAAAGAAGCAAAGCCAAGAGTGTAGTCAGAAAGCAAACAGGAGCCTTGGAGAAATAACATATATTAAAGCGTCCAATACCATTTTTTAAGGGACTGCTTCTGCCCTGCTCAGTCCAGCAGGTTGGAGACCTACAGAGTTCCTGTTAATCTGTTTTTGGCCCAACACTGGTGGCTGTTACTTTGCTAAAATGTGACCCTGGCCAAACGAGACACTTTTTGTCTGAAAACCATTTTCCACTTTGCGTTGGAATCAAAGGAAAGATGTTAACATCTCAAAATGTTATTATTCTGTATAACTTCAAAAATAATTTTAATGATCATTTCGAAGTAGGATGGAAAATCCTTAACTTTCTTTTGCTGCTGGGCAGCATGATACAATAAGCTGAGAGCAGAATTGCCATTTAGGACTTCTGACATTTCACTGATGTAGCAGATGAACTTGTGTACATCATTTATCCCTTCTCTGCTGCCATTGGAGCTGTTCCTGAAGGCTCACCTCATCCATAAGAGATTCACCTTCCTAGAAAGACAACAGAGTGAGGCTCTTCTGAACAGTGGTTTACAGTAGCAGCCCATGGTAGACAGCTCTAGTGGCAGAAGAGTCCTGAGGGGTAGGCTGGAGAGAACTTTTAAAGTAAGACTCTTCTGTTTTAGAACACTTACTAAAATTCTCAGTGAATGTATTTGAGTTCCTCCCAGTATATTTATACTACACCATTTGTGCTGTTTGTTTAGATTGCTTGTTTTGCTGAATAGGTTACATTCTCTTCTTGCTGGCATGGGGCAGTCTTTGTGCTTGTTTGGACAGTACTTATAAAAATAGGAGCTTGATTCTGATTCAGGCTTCTACCTGAGCTTTGCTGTTAGAGTCGTTGTAGAGTCACAGAATAATTTGGGACAGAAAGGCCAGTGGAGATCATGTGATCTAAACAGAAACTCAACACTTCAGAGTTAAATGAGAAAGGTGGTGTAATGCCACAAAGTTAGAGAAGTCTTTCTTAAGAGAGGAGTTGCTGCAGATTTACTCTGAGAAAGCAACAAAATTGGCCCATCTCCAGTGTTAGTTTGTTGACCATTTTATCAGTGTGGTTATAGGAGTCATATCCACTAGATTTGGGAAAGGGATTCCAAATTTTCAGTAAACACTATCTTTCTAGCAGATATCCTTACATCCAGGTTCACTCTTCATGAACCCACAAATGGTTATAATTTCTAGTAGGAAAATCGATGTGAAGCACATTTAAAAACTTTCAGCAAACAAATATTAAAATCTGGGTGAAGTTAAGGCAGTGGATAAATTGAAGGAACCTTCCATTTATAGTTTGATTTTATTTATTTTATATATATATATATACACACACACACATATATATGCAATTATAAAAAATATAAACAATTCTATAGTTTATTCATGAGACATATTCCAGCATTAGGTGAATATTTCTGCATTATTTGTGCAGCCTCTTCTTGACTCTGATAACTGCTGTGAGATTTGAAAATGTCCTATGTGATAACTTGATAGACATTTTTCTTGTTTTGTTTTAATTAAACAGCATGGGAATGAGCCATGATGACGATCATCCTCCCTGTGCAGGGAGGTCTCATATTATGTCTGGAGAATGGGTCAAGGGCAGGAACCCCAGTGACCTCTCCTGGTCTTCATGCAGTCGCGATGACCTTGAGAACTTCCTAAAGTAAGGATTGCACTGTACTCTTTCATTGTGGTCTTACACATACAGTTAAACTCTGAAAGCAGCTAGTGCCTTTATTGCTAGGAATGGATTCAGCATGGAAAATTAGGATTAGAGGTGGAAGTGAAAGGAAAATAATGAGAGAAAATGAAATATCCATTTTTACAGTAGAGTGTAAAGTTGAAAAAGGAGTTGCATCTGAACTCGCTCTGGTCCCTGGCAGAAGGAAGATGACTCAAAGATATTCCAGTTTGTCAAAAATTGTTCTGAAGACAGAGGCAAAAATCTTTCCTTTATTTCTCTGCTAGATAAGAAGCCAAGGGCTTAAAATTCAGCTAGGGGGATTCAGGTGAGACTTGACAGAAGTGATCTTTGTAAGGCTTGTAAAGCTACTGGGCTTTAGCCTAAGGGCTGAATTTAGTCTCCATCAGATTTCAGATAAATATTCACAGAGAATGATGTGAATGCAGTGTATTCTGATTCAAGGCCTGAGGTGGAGGATGAGTTCTCAAGAACCTTTCTATTAATAAGCTTAAGGATTCAGCTTCCAGAAAAATATTGGGAAAATCATCACTATTTCACACAAGGTCATCAGATTCCATATTAAAGACAGGACAACAGCTGCTCTACAGCAGTGATCTAACATTCCAGTTCAAAGGTGCTTTCCCTTAAAGGCATGTTTAATTATCTCACTCCACAGGTCCAAGGTCAGCACCTGTTTGCTAGTAACAGACCCCCGAAGCCAATATGCAGTGCGGCTCCCTCACAAGCTGCCAGGAATGCACTACAGTGCCGATGAACAGTGCCAGATCCTCTTTGGGACCAATGCTACATTCTGTAAAAATATGGAGGTAAGAGCTCATGGAGTATATCTGGAAATGAGGTTGGGATGTGGAAACATAGCTGTTAAATGTTGAGGAAGTGAAGGAGTCTGTACCTTCCTCAGAACTGTAGTGGAATTTTCAGAATATTTAGCACTGCTGATACAAAATCAGTAGACAAACTTCCATTGGTTTTCATGTCAACAGCACATACATACTTCTGCAGTCCTCTTCCCCGCATCGGTCTTGTTAATGTCCCACAGCAGACACAGAAGAACTTTTGTTTGTACTCATTCTTAATTTAGGCACTCTTCCCTTTCAACACTGTTTCTCTGAAGAACTCAATAGAGATTGTTTTCCTGATAGTTCAGCTGAGATGAAAGTATATTCTCACAGGAAAGCTCTCCTATTAGATGTCTATGTGGATTTTTTCAGTAGACCTCACCTTTGGACCATTACAGTGTCCTTGTAAGCTGACCCTAACTCCTTGCAAAGAAAATATTAATGACTGCTTCCTTTATGGTATCAATTAAATGTCTGTGCAGAATCAGGCCCCTTCCTATGTGTTTTCTAAGCAAAATGATATTTAGTCAGACTGGGTGCAGCATGGCTTGTATCATATGGCTGGGCAGCACAACAGAAACAGTGATTTTTGTTGTTTTTAGAAGTAGATCATATTTGAGATGAGGCAACCTGACTTTCCTAACTGATTTTTCTGACTTTTTTCTTTTGTCTAAATTTCTCAATTTAGATATGTAAATTCTTCCTAAAGTCTTACATGTAGTTAGATGTCTTGTATTCTCACCAGAGCTTGTCTACGTTTCACTTCAAATAGGGACAGGAAAAAGACTTCCATCATGGCCTCAGAAAGTCACGAAGCCCTGTATCATGTAACCAGTGCCAGCTGGGAGCAATCTGTCCTAGATAGGTATAGAGTAGTCATGTTTCTTACTGTCATTAATTAGCCACTTGTAAATTGTCCTTTAGTACCATTCTGAACAATCTCAAGATCTGAAATCATTTCTAACAGTGAAAATAATAATCAGTGATAACTGAGGTTTCTAAGTGCCAAATGACTAAAACTGTTGAAAATGTGCAAATCATGGGAACATGGTCTTAGTTTCAAATCTGTTGTTTTATTTGTTTTGGATTTGGAAGCAAGTTAATTTAAAACAATAAGAAAAGAATCCGGAGGGATTCTATTTTCCTGATCCATCAAGAAAATGCAGACCACTGGGACTACCGTACTAGAAGCAAAATGTTAGAATTTAGGTCTGTAAAGAAAATCCCAGATCTATCCAGGATGGTTAAAGTTTTTCCACTTGTGTGGGTGTCACAAAGCTTGATTAGTGTTGGAACAGATATTCACGATTTTCCTTGTGACTGAAAAAATACCAAACACATTCTGTTTCTGGATTGGCCGATGCCTAAGAAGAATGTCAGCCTACTGGTAGGTGGTCAGATTTCTCATGCATGTCCACCAGTCTGGAATTGTTTCAGGAACAAATTTCTTGCCAGAATAACAAACCAATAGATGCTGTTCCTCTCTGCAAGATACAGACAGCAGGTATTTGCGTCTCCCATGACTTTTAACCTGTCTTGTTACTTGATTTCTTTAGAACATAGTAAAAGCTGTGTTCTTTCCTTCCATCACTGCCTCAGAATCTCAACTCAAAAAGGATGTTTGCTAAACCCTTAGTGGTTTCTAAAGAAAAGCCTTGTAAAACTTCTCCTAATTAAAAAGAGCTTACAAGCACTCAGAAGTATTTATTTTTCTCTACCAGATGTGTATTAGAGTTAATATTCACACTGTGAAGCTTTGGATCAATTATGGCACATGCTATAAATTTACGTAAATAATTGCGTCCTGTTATGCTACTCTGAAATGGAGTTCGAAGGCAATGAAATTAGTTCTCTTGAGGAAATGATCATCTTAAATTTTTAGACCTTAAAAGATTTTTTTCTTTTCACCTTTGTGTTTCTCATGCTTCATCTGCAGAATGCTTGTATTGTAAGTCTCAAAGCTGTCTACAAAAATATGAACCAAGAAAAAAATTGGCACTAGTCATTGGCATTAGCTGTAGAAATTATTGGCAAATGTAGCCGTCTCCTCTTTTAGCCAATGGTAATGTGGTATTTTTAATTCAATAAAGTATTTAAAAAAAATCTAAATGTAGAAGTAATAAACATTTGACAGTAAATATTTGTTACAAAAAGGAAATAAACTTCAGGAAATTAGCCTGTTCAGTCTTTTTATGATGGCATTTGTCTACTGTCTACTTTTCTTATTTAATAGAAAACCTACATTATAACATTTCATTGGGGATAGCTGAGCCACATAATTACATCAGGCAAACTAGAGACCTATATGCAAAAAATGCCATACAG